>JAMKCH010032617.1:0-16703 GCA_023653785.1 Ophioderma brevispina
TACTTGCTGTAGAACATTACATACACCTGTCATTAAATCCCAGAAATATTCCAATTACCCGGTAGTCAACTGGTATTTGCACAGAGACTATACACTATGGTCATGACCAGTACAGTGAAACGTACTCTCCTGCATCACTTACAGACAACTTTGACCCCAAATTTTTAAAGCATTTTGACACTTTGGACACTTTCTGACACAAACAGGTATGGTTGAGGTGTATTCAAAATGCATTTATCTAATCATTCATCATATCATATTTCACAGGAACTAACCGGATGTGTTTAAATAAGGCTAAAATAACAACATCCTTTATTGACCTTATAACATTAAATCAAGGTTAGCTTACCGAAAAAGGGTTGATTTTGCTGTTTTCTTTCGTTAAAAGTCACTGTTTTCCTCAATTATTTCGCCAACGAATAAAATAAATAATTATCGGTCAGAGCAAACGTGGAGTTCAATACCAGCAGAGAACTTTTAGCTGGAAAATTATTAAACTGTTTAAGTAGCAGTGTGTCAATTACTTCCTGTTGTGAAACTTTGAATCGATTTTATGCACTTCGTACGATTTGCTTGATCGATCTACATTTACCCAGATTAACTCAATGCAAGCCAGGTGTGGCAGGAGATATGGTCCTCCGGGACCACAGTCCGGGAACAATGGTGAACAATAGGGCAATCGATTCAGTTGACTCTTCACGCAACATTAGTTTCACGCTTTATTCCGTTGTCGTCTATGGAGCCCGGACTATGATACCTGCCGGACTATGATCACTTTCACACCGGCATTGGATAGGATGCTTCATGGAGTACACTTCTTTTATCTAACAACTCCCTGATCGAATTATTTAGGCTTATCACTTGCAATAGAAACATTTTTTGTGTTATCATACCTCTAAATTGTCACAGAATAATGCGTCACACCAAAAGTCTAGAAAAATCAACAATGGGGAACATGTAAAAATAGTGGGTAAATTTTGTACAGGTCAAAAGTAAAAGAGGTCTAATTGTTTTGAAACCTGCACCAACTTATTTATCTGGGCATGATGATTAAAAAACGTATAGAGTGCCATATGTACAGGTCATTATTTTCAGGATTATAGGCTTATAACGGTTCAAGGTCATCCTGGGATAATCCTTTCAGAGTGCTCCGATTTTTAAGAAACTAGCCTCAAATTGTTTGTATGGTCATATAATGCATATCCTATAACAGAAAATGCATATTTTCTCTGCATTTTACACTTATGGTAAGCGTTAATGACCCCACAGGATATGTAGACCATTGTTACATTAATACCTCTAATTACATGACCAAATGGTGAAATGAGTTAAAGTATTATATTCCTTGATCCTTTGGGACTATATGAAGAATTTGGGACCATTTTGAAAAGAATCGGAGCATTCTAAAATATTACCCCAGGATGACCTTGAAACTTAGTTGCCCTATAACTATTAATCTATAACCCACATATAGGGCAACCTATACCTGTTTTTTAATCCTTAGGACATGGCCAAAATGCTGGTATAGATTTCAGTACAATTATACCTGCTTTATATTTCCCCCCGTACAAACCTTTCCCTCATGCAAATACATATTCTCCGCTACTTGTATTTCAAGACTTTAGATATGTTATTCCCTCATCATTTTTAAGTATAACAACACCAAAATCGTTTCTGTTGCAATTGTTTAAGGTCACATCATTATTTTATTTAATTTTCCTGCTCAGAAGTACAGTACTCTTTTCGTCCAAATAAATTATTATTAAGTAAGAAAGCTTGGCTTTGATCGAAATTTATAATTACACCATAAATCAGTCTTTGGATACCGTTGATTTATTTTGACATTTGTAGTGATATAAAATTCGGTCCAAAATTGTGAGTTTTCCATGTAAATATCTTCAAAATGATCAAATGTGCCAATCTTCGTGAACAAAAGAAGTTTACATTCCATATACAAGTAATCTAATTACTTATTGCATCTTGACCTGCCTACTTAGTGATTTGCACACTGGAATGATATCGTTCATTGAAAGCATGTTGAAAATCCAATTTTAGGACATAGTGCGATATTTGATAATCCTGAATGGCAAGATGTTGGGAAATGTTGTTATTCACGCAAATATTTGATCAACATAACAATATATTGTGGGGCTGGGATATCGGAATATTTATCTACGGGTATGCTAAATTTCGTCTAATATTTTGTTGGCAACCCTGCTTTAATATTTTTTTCACCAGCATATTTTGTCAATGAATTTTGACAACAATCTCGGAAATTTTACTTATGAAATACTCGATAGTTATCGTTCTGCAATGGTACCGTCGCACAGATTGCGCCACAGTTTCATTGAAATACAAACAGTCAGTTCCCTGTGGCTATGCAAGAGGCCCAAACACATGGCAGTTTGCAAATACGTGTGCAGCAACCTAACAGCCACAAAAAAAATGCGTTACTGACTGTTTGTATTTCAATGAAACTGTGGCGTAAACTGTGCGGCGGTACCGTGGCAGAACGATTTTTAAAGGGGGCACTTGGCACTTCATCAGGCGGGCGAACTGTTACAAAATAATCCATAGACGATTCGATATATCGATAGTATAGCGCCACAATTTCGACGAGTCCCTAATCCAGGGGGGGTTAGAGGAACGGCCTGCTCGATTTGGACATTGGGGATTTCAAACGGTAATTTTGGGGGAACTGCTACGTGCTACGTGCATTCTCTGTCCTCAGTTACATTACAAAATCTCCTCTTAAACCTATTTCAATACATCTAAGTAATATCATGATAATTTAGGAATAAATTGGTTGACCTCTTCAAAATCCGTCGTGGTTAATGGATTAACCCCCCTGCAAATAGTGGTAATTTCCAATACGGTCATTGATTTTAAAATATCGTGACCTATCAAGTGCCTAGTCAGGTCTGTGTGCAACCGTTCGATACTGCGTAAGAGCGCCCTACTGCTGCCGTTAGCATTCCTGGAATAAGGCCACACTCGCTTACGGAAACTCGGAAGTTGATGCTGTTCTGTTGCTGTTAGGTTGCTGTCTACCCCCTGCCTAATAGCCTCCTAATTTATGACGTATGACGTATGACCTGATGACGTAGGGCCACAGCGCCACGTACGAGCGGCGATCCCTGAGTCACTGATCTCATGCAGTATGCCTCAACACTTCTGGACGGATTGTCCTATCCCGATTTAATTAGGATCCCTGCTTCATCAACTTCATCTGATAAATTTACAATATACTTGCTATGGTTTTCGCGTGCGGCGATGATAAGCCCTACGTGATCAACTATCAGCATCATGCCTTCATATGGAACTGCATACGCAATAATGGCCTAGCTAGCACCGACTCGTGGGGATTGATATTTGGCTATTTTAGCTTCCAGGCTAGTTAAATTCAGAAACTCTAGAGGGCATCCCATTTAGGCTAGTTATGTTCTGGCCCTAAGCTTAGGCTAGTTATTTTTTGGACCTTCAGGCTAGTTATTTTATTTTATTGGTCCCTTTTGGGATTTTAACTTTTGGTCCTTGGTAGACTATTTTGACCCATGGGAGACTAATTTTTTGTCACTTGGGAAAGTAAGTTTTGGTTGCTCAGGCTAGTTATTTTTCTGGTTCCTCAGGCTAGTTTTTTCTTGGTTGCTCAAGCTGTTATTTTCTGGCATCAGGCTAGTTATTTTCTGGTCCTCATGCTAGTTTTATATTTGTTGGTCCCCAGGCTAGTTATTTTGGGGGTCGCTCAAGCCTAGTTATTTGAGTCCCGCAAACAAGTTATTAATAGGTTGTTAATAAGAAGCAAGAAAAGAAATAAGGGGATTCGGAATATTACAATCTCTCCTCAGGGTCAGGAGGAGATTGAACATTGAGAACAACAGCATAGACTCCTTGGGGTTTTGGGGTTGGGATAGTCCTGGAAATATGTCAAAGAAGATGACTACCAATTTGTATGATTTCCATGACAAATTAATGAGCACTTAAACTCAAAACAGTTGTATTTTCAGCCAGTGGCGATTAGCAAGTGAGAAAATTGGTTGTGCACAACATGGCATACATTTGATAAATGAGAAGTTTTCAACCAACTATTTTGTGAGCCTTTTGTACGATGGTATATGTAAAGTGGCAGAACTATCTAAGTGGAATAGGGAATAAGGAAAGTATATGACTGTGGGGTATGATTTGAAAGAGAACAATTAACATGTAATGCATATGTTAACACCTTAAATTACCAAAATTTTACATGTCTACTCCCAATTCCCATGATTGAGAACTGTCATGTAATGAATAAACAGGTTTGTTAATTACAAGCATACACAGAAAATAAGGTTGTTTAAAAAGGTGTAAAATCACCAGTTCAAGTTGCACCTGCTTGCTTTAAAAACTGGTGGGCAATTTTAAGCTAGGTACATGTACTTGAAGAACTGGTTGGTTAAAAGTCTTTGGACACTTTAACTTAAAGAGGTGCAACAGAGACCATCAATTACCGTCTCGCCTAAAAATGTGAAAATTCTGATTTTGTTGGCACTGGTGTAAAGCTTTCTATCAAAAATATCCCCATCTGAAAGATTAAGCTGAGAACTGTTTCTTTGGTACTGCAAGAAATTAGACATTTCTATTCTCTTTCATTTGTAGTTTTATTTTTGTAATTCAACTAAAAGGCGGGAACTCCATGGGTGTATAATCTATATGAAATCACTACATATCCCAGAAACAGGGACTGACTCAAAATCTCTTGTTGCCCTTGTTATGTATAGTTGCAAAACCAACAAAAACAAATCTGTTGTATTTCCATGACTTTACTTTCAAAAGTAATGACCTAAACCTGTTAACTATGCACGGCAACTCACTATAGTGAAAGAATTACAATCTAATATAAACCGCTGTTTGTGCTTGATTCATCATCCACAACTTATGTAGAATGTCGAAAGAATATGACATTGGAACATACATGTTTCTGCTGTAAATTGGCCATATCATAATTCTTAAGCCGAGGCAAAATTTATCTGATGAGATTAACAAAACCCAATTCATTTGGCTATAGTTAACGAAACAATGTCCTACAACAAGCTTATAATGAGTTTTCCTTAAAACACTAAGACCTCTGTTGTCTAATTCACATTCGGCGGCCAACGGAATTTTTTGAAAACTCCACACGTAAGCCGCGCCAGGTGCATGCTCAGCTATATGCAGAGTAAATAGTTCTCCCTTTAGCAAAAGTATTGACTATACACATTTTTCAACTGAAGTTCATAAGGAAATAAACTATCACCTTGTTTCGTTTCTTTCTCCACAAACAAAATGTTCCATAAGCTAACTAAACAGCAGATTTGCGTAACTTTAATACCCCCTGGCCATCTCCAGTAGGCCATCTCTAACAATGATACACATTAATTGATAAAAAATATTGAAAATGAGCAGCATCAAGTGTGAGGAGTGCTAGTTGCAACTACTCAGTCATCTACAAGGGCAATCCCTCGTGATTTTGATCAAGCCCCTGAAGTTTTTCGCTGTTGCAAAAAAGGTACTTCCCAGTACTGCCTTGACTGACAATTGAGGGTTGGAAATGGGTCAGATTTTGTGGGCTTTGTGTGAGGATAAAATACAACATTTCCAATGCCACACAGTAAAATACCAAGTAAATCCTGAATTATCTGTGTACTACGTGCATCATACCTATTGAAAGGACTTAAATGCTCTCGAGGGACCAAGAAAATATTTCTGGCTTCTTTGCTATTAATCACCAAAAATAACCAGCCTGAGCGACCAGAAAGTAACTAGCTTGATGAACTACTACTCTACAAATACATATTCTAATGACCAGAAAATAACTAGTCTGAACACCAAGAAATAACTAGTCTGGGGAAACACAAAATAACTAGCCTGTGCGACCAACAAAATAACTAGCTTGAGCGACCAGAAAATAAACTGCTTGAGCAACCAAAATAACTAGCCTTAGGACCGAAAATAACTAGCCTGAGCGAACAAAAATAACTAGCCTGAGCGACCAAATATTACGATCCCAAGGGAATGAAAAAATATTCTCCCAAGGGCAAAATTATCTCCCAAGGACAAAAAATATTCTCCCAAGGACAACAAGTAAAATACTAGCCTAGTGAACAGAAAATAACTAGCCTGAGTCCAAAAATAACTAGCCTTAGCATCCAGAAAATAACTAGCCTAAATGGGGCGCCCTCTGAAGTTTCTGAATTTAAAACTAGCCCTTAGACTAACTATCCAATATCCATCCCCCACTCGTGTGGGTTCGTTTGTATCTCGGTTTGTTGTAGTATCCCGACAGTGCTGGCCATCAAAGGTGAACAGTCCGAAAGAAGAAAAAGGTCTATGAGATATCACTCTGATGCCCCATTACACATTTGAAAATAGAATTTAATTTATGGATAGTGCCATGCTCGCCAAAATGATGTGATTTTAATGTTGACCATATAATGTATTAAAGACTGGACCGGGGGACAAGTAATAAATTTGGTAAATTTTAGAATGCAGAAAAGCCCCAATTTCAAAAGCGATTGGCCATCGCCCATTCCTGGTTTGCGCCGTGCCGCGGCGGTACACTGAAATTAATCTTACAGAATTGTTTAGGCAGTACAGAAACTGAAAAAAGCAGACTCCAAATTTGGAATTTTTCGATCGTAACATTGCCCTGTTTGTAAAAATTCGACATATCAATTTTGACTGCGTCACCAGGCCCGTACGCAGGGGTGCGGGATTCGGTCGCACCCCCCCCCAAAGTCCACTGAAAAGGTCCATTTTTGCTGATTTTTAGATAAAAAGGTCCAAATCTAACTAAAAGGTCCAAAATCTAGAGAAAATTGCAAAGAAATTCCATTTTTTGGCAATAAGAGGGTTGAAAAGGTCCAACAAATGGACAATTTTAGGGGTTCGGTTCACTTTTAACAAAAAAGTTCCCTTTTCGAAGTCACGCACCCCCCGTAAATAATCCTGCGTAGGCCCCCCCCCCCCCTGCTGCGCACACGCAATCAAGCTTAATATTAAATTAAAAAGCTCCAGCCCAAATTAGGCTTCTCCTCGGCCGATGAATTTATGCACCATGCGTAGCTGTAAATATATTATAAAACCTTGCACAAATTGTCAAATTAAACACTGTAGAGTCAATCTTTGGCTCTATCCGTACATCTCAAAGCCACCAATTACCAAACGTATCGGCTAGAAGTGTCTTCAAATTGTTAAAGACAACCAAGAAGAACGGAATGTATATGTGGTGAAGCCCAAATTTTGTAGGTACATTATGAAATCGACAGCCTCGTCCCTTTATCCCTATCTTCCACCAAAATGTTGCTTACGTGTTAAACTAACAGGATTCCACAATTTGGCAACGGCATGATTGCTGCATTGGGAATATCGCCAACTGGCGTCTGGTAGGTGAGAGCTGAAGTATAAGCTTACATAGTTTTGTCTGCAGAAAAAAGGGACTATCATATCTTGCTTTAGATTCTTGATACAACATAGACATCAGCATTCGCAAACATGGAGCTCAAATATTAAACATCGGCCGGTATGCGGAGGTTGAAGAAAAAAAAAACACCTCATCTTCTTTTTATCTGGAATACAGGGCCATTGTCGTATTGCACGCAGTTGAACATCTTTGCAGTGTTATCACCACTTCCCGATCAGATTGAGTAATTTGTTTATGAGTAAGCACAAAATACGTCCTCATTCACAACTAATAAATTTTGTCGGTTCTACGTCTGTGTCATTAACTTTGACCGTATGTTCCATAATTTATTCGAAAAGAAAATAAAGACAAACAAAGATCTGAAAGAACAGTTTTTTAACTTCTTTTAACAAATAACAGAACTCAAATTCTTACTATTAGCTTTCACACCGATAGGGAAAAGTAAAAAAACATCTCTCTCCCTCCCCCCATGCCCCCTCCCCCCTGTCCCAAAAGCAAGAAAAATCCGTTTACGATCAAACTTTGCGATCGATCGCCGTTTTTGAAGACTATTGCATCCGTTTTTCTGAATAATAGAACCCATGCGCATCACGCCTTAGCTACGATGTAAAATCTTTCAAAGGAGATTTATTACTGCTGCTTTCCTAAATTAACTTATTTTTTAGTATTTACGACAGTGTTTTAGTTGACTTTTTTAATGCGAGGTATATGGCCACTTTTATGTGAGATGACTTGTCATTTTGGATTTGTTTTCTGCACAGAAATTGTGAGTTTTTACGCTGTAAATTGAACGGACTGAGAAGGAATTCAAATGGCGAAATAACTCTTACGTACGTGCATTTAGTGAATGAACGTGTGCTGTTATTCGAGGAAGCACACCAGCAATATGTGTGTCATAGTGGCAAATGAATTTGGTAGCTGGTTGAAGTCTACAACGGCGAATCGATCGCAGAAGTGATCGATCACCGGCTCATGTGAAAAGCCTTATTGTTTGACACCACATTTAAGTGTGATGTTTGTTTCAGGTCCAGACGCTTATAATTTTGACCTGATGGTTACGTACCGCTCTCAATGAAGAGCAAAATGAGGACATAATCAAATTTGAAAATGATCCTACACAATTGCCTTAATTTTTTTGGGTCAAATTTAAAGGCATGGCAATCTCCTAAAGGAATCAAGGTAATTGCTGGAGGTAGACTGATAACTATAAGGGTGTACACGTAACCTTCTCAACAGTAGGGTCAGTTTCGGTACAAGAATTATCCCTGTTGGCTGTAGTGCTAGAGTTATTTGGTCTTTCTTAGATGGTCAACCATATTACGAGAGGAAAACGCATTTCCACTTTGAAATCTAGTCCGGAAAGTTCTTTGTGTTGATGGAATACTTTTATTGTAACGTCTGTGTAAGATCTATTACCCTCTTGTTTAAATGTGTTTAAAAATGCAACTTCTGAAGGTCGAAAAAGAATCAGGAGTCAAAGTATAGCAAGATGGACGCTTTTTTCTCGGTCATGTAAAATGGGGACCAAGGGAACGCGCCAGTAACAAGTCTACATTATTGTACCCTCGCACCCCGGCTGTCGAGTTTTCTGTCGACACATTATACAGTGCTGGGGTTTTTAGACTTGCCTGTTAAATATAATCATTACCATGAAAGCTCAAGATTCCAAACTTGCATTGCTATGCTCATGTCTGTCGTATCATGATCTGTGCCAAGTGATGAGATTGCAGGGTCTTCATTTACTGGGCTTTTGCATTCGCATGCCTTTGACAGCGTGTCAATTTCATTCCATGCCAGTCTACGTTCGACTCTAAAATTTGTTCGTTTTTGGTCTTAAGGTTTATTAATAACTAGCACAAGATAGTTTTCAGGCCTGTCGGAGCGTTTTTCAACTGGCTTATCAGTTCTTCTTTCAGAGTACAGTGCCAATTGTCCTATTTTTACGTAACCTTAGGCTTTTGTTATTATGCTTCAAGCATGAGCTGTTCGCTGAAACATGGTGATGATGGCGCCCAGCCACGATTTCGATTACGAACTAGAAGCATCAAGGCACAGTGTGCTCCACACTGTGCTCTAATCTATAGAGAATTTACCATCTGGAACTTAAAGTTAGGTTCGTAAAATAGATAACACAGTCACAACAAGCAAAGTTCATTTCTAGAACCTCGCTGACTACATTCTGAGTGTCATCTGAGTGTCATGTTTTCCTTTACACAATGATATCCGTGTGAAACAATCAAAAGAATAAACATGGCGGTAAGGTATATGTGGTCATCAGATCATTAAGACAGAATGAAGTAAGGTGACTATACCCCTAATGAGTGAAGTACATGTTACTACGAGTACTTGATGTTAATAGTAAAAAGTATATTATTATTATTATTATTAGAATTATATGACTAATTCAGCATTAATCCTCGTCTACCCGAGCCATTTTCCTGTATACGATTCCTGTAAATTGGTACCAAAGGATTATAATAGCTTAGAGTTTATTCTTTCCATTGGTACAAAAATAAGTACCAACATCCCCATTACGACGTCACTATGACGTCATATGTTGAGGAAAGTACGAAAATACTGAATATAGGGTTGAAAATTGATATTTCGCAATTTTAGCGACTCAAACACCTTATTATAGCACTAAAATGCTCTGATTATATAAAACTAGTCATTTCCCATCAAGTAGAGTCAAAAACCGCATGAAAATCTGATTTTCCTAACTTTTTTGGCGAAAATTTAATTTTCCCCTATTCTACACTGTGTCTATGGAAATAGGCAGTTTTGCTGAAATGCGAACTTTATGACGTCAATGTGACGTAATGCTAGGCATGTTGGTACTCATTTTGGTGTCAATGGAAAGAGGAGGACCATAGCTATCTATTGGTACCCAAATCAAATGTCTGTGATATTCCTGTATTGTGCTAGGCATGTTGGTACTTCTCTCCCGAAGGGGGGGGGGTGGTGGTCTATCCATCACTTTGGGATCACCCTGTATCTTACCTATACCCCGGCGGATGTTTGTTTTTTGGATAAAAGGAGCGGAAAATGTCAATTGACAATTACATTAAATAATTTGGCCCCAAAAAGGGGATTTTAGGGGAAGGGGGGGGGGGGGAGGTAACCACACCCCCTTCGGTAGACGAGGGTTAAGGCGAAATTATCTTTTGTAATATGCATGAAAGTTGGCGTTAAGGCGAAATTCTGTTTCCCCCTTTTGTTTGCGGTTTGAGTAATCTCGGAATTAGCCAAATCGGCATTGTAACTTCCGGTAATATTTTTAGGACTCCTGACCTTTCAGTCACACCCCGTCAATCTTTCAGGAAAATTGCCTTTTTGGTATTTCGAAAATAGTTCTAAGATTGTTTTGATTTTAACAATAGGAAAACATGTTTTAACTTTTCACTTGCAATCAAATATTGTTTTGGCTATTTTATTGGCTATATTGCTGAATAGTTCCAAAACATAATTAATTAAAACCATATCTTGATTTGTCAAAGGTCGGAGTCCTAAAAAGTCGCATTGGAGTACCAACGATGTGTCAGCCAATTACACAAACGGTTATAACCCTAAGCAAGTTTTTCATCTGTGAAAATTTTTAAGAAGCTGATTTCAACGATTTTGGTAGCTATTGGTGTTCAACCTTTACCAAAAAAAAAGTGAGTTATCGTAGGGGTGGGAAATTGGTTTTTCGGCAATCAATAACAGGGTTCAAATTTGAATTGATCCAATCATGTTGAAAATATAATACCAATTTAATAGTTTAATCATAAGGATTCCAAAAAAGGTATAGTTTTATACTATCTGGGCCATTTCAGTTGTACAAAGGTGGTCAAATTTTAAAATGACTCTGATTGGATAAAAAACGGGTGCAAATTAGATGGATAAAAAATAAGGAATATTTTTGAGTGTCCTTAAATGCTTACTTGTTTTTGTTTGCCTCGTATCCACAAGTTCATTGGTAGTGTCTTGTGGTGGTGTCAGGATTTATTCAGCTAGTGAGCTGATTACGGGGCCGCGTGTATCCATGATATCGACGCTCCTAACTTGCCCGCTATTTGAGGCTGGGTGGATTGGGAACAGGCAGGAGTTGGTCAACCCTACTCTTATTCGACACTTGACTGCGATGTTACAATGTACAGTTGTGACCTCTGTACACGGGACATACAGCTTAACGTCCCCTCCGAAGGACGGGAAATGCTTTATTTCCGATCCATTTGCCCAATTCGAAGCGAACCATGGAGAGAGCGGTATTCTGTATTTAATATTCAATAGCTGGTATCCCAGATCAAATCCCGAATTGATAGTATAACACCACCCCCGAATAAATCCCCCAGCAAGTTTCCACGACCCCACCGTGATTCGACCCGGTGAATTTGGTGAAGGGTAATTTGCGCGCAGCAGGCAAGCACCCTAACCGCTAGGCCACGCTCTCCCCAACCGATGCTTACCTTTTTTTACATGAATAGGGAAAACAGGTCAAGCCCCATTGATGCAAATGGATGTTGACCTTTGGTGCCCACTACATTGGGAACTAGCATTTAAGACAGTCAAACTTTTCCTTATTTTAAATCCTATACTCCCAATAGTTTGGCACCATTTTTTTATCCAATCGGAGTAATTTACAATTTGCCCCTTACCACTGAAAATGACCCTTTTTAATTGCTTTTTTGCTGTTTTTAAAGCCTATACGTCCAAAACAATTCATGCCGCATATAGTACCAACTAACTTTTTGGAATCCTTATATTATACTATTACCTTGGTAAATAAACTTTTTCAACAATGATTGGATAATTTCACAAAAATTTGACCCCTGTTATTGACCTTTGACTCCCGAAAAACCAATTCCCCCACCCCCTACGATAACTCACTTTTTTGGATAAATGTTGACAACCTTTAACCTACCAAATCCAGTTGAAATCAGCTTCTTTAAAATTTGTTTCACAGATTTGCTAAAAATGTGTTTAGTTTTGGGTTACTAAGTGGAGAAAGTTTGAAAACAAAATAAAACGTCGCAAGGTGTAGACAAGCTTCCCGGCCCCTACCACCCCCGAGCTCTACTTTAACAAATGGATATGGGTCATGCCCACCTTTCTCCCCTTCAAGCCAGCATTTGGGCACGGAATTCAGGTTTGCGCCTATCACCTATCACATGACAGGAGATATGGTCCGCCGGAACCTAGTCCCCCATCTACAAACGGGGAAGAATAGGAACTCGATTCAGTTAGACCTTCACGAAACCTTATCGTCTAAGGAGTCAGAACTATGGCTCCGGTCTGAACCATATCTCCCTTTTACCCGGTCTTAACCGAGATGAAGTGTGTGAAAGAGTCTATTTTTTCGGCAACTTTATGAAATGCAACTCTGTTGAGACAGTATGTTCTACAGTGCAACGCACTTGCAAGCATGGAATTGCACAAACTACGGTAATGTCAAATGCGATGATAACGATATATTGCTACAAACACCCAGCAATCCAGATGTTCAGTAAGGCCGGCAAACAGGAATGAAGATGGAAAATATTACTGATACCTGTTAGTAATGTTTTAGTCATGATTTCATTTGTGATGTATTGTTTACCCTCGTCTACCTGGGCCATTTTTTAAACAAACAAACCCCAGAGTGGTTTACCACCTCCTTGCTTATCATTTTGAACATCCAATTCCTATCAATTTCGCGAGCTGAGAATTCTGCGAGCTGAGAATAAGGTTCTAAGTGACTTTTTCAATTGGAGATATGGAAAGTTTTAAAGCTCACAAAACAACATAAAGACAAAGAAATTTTACCGGGAATTGGGACCCTTAAAACAATTAACAATTTGAAACCTAACAAACCTCTAAATGAAATGTAAATTTAAAAAATATCTCACAAAATCCCAAAATTCAGGTTTCATAGCTCATTTTGCATCTCACGCACAAGTACGTAATTATAACACAGTAACAAATATTATTAAAGATGATCCATTAATAATTAACAGATTAAAAATGATGCACATAAGTATAATATGCCGGACGAGGATGCCACGCAAAGCGTGTACTTAGTGGCACCCATAATTGACAATATTAAAATATTAATGAAACTTGTGTTGGAAAGCATCAGAAAAGACCAAATAGTAAATTACAAGCACACACAAATACAAATGTAAATTACAATCACACACCACAAATACAAAAATAGTAACTTACAAGCACACCACAAATCACAAAATAATAAATTACAAGCACACATAAAAATAGTATCTTCCAAGCACACAAATATGAAAATAGTAAATGACAAAGCACACAAATATGAAAATAGTAAAATTCAAGCACACATAAAAATAGTAAATTAAAAAGCATACACATATGAAAATAGTAAATTCCAAGCACACAAAATTGAATAGTAATACAAGCACACAAATACTGACAATAAGTAAATTACAGCACACAGATAAGAAATAGTAACTTACAGCACACAATCCAAGATGGTTCCAAACGGAAGGATTAAAATGGAACAAATTTTATTTGGATTTCTAGGACCATTTTTTATACATAGACCACCAAGCTGTAGCAAAAACAAACAAACGATCTCAAACCATCATAACTGGGCTCATGTTAGGGGGGAAATCTCTCGTTTATAATTGAATGGCAAATGCTTTATATAGATTAGTTAGTTGTAAGACCGATTGTTGTCAATTTAAAACAAGTTTCGTAAATAACAACTTCCTTAACCCTTCCCAAACATTGGTGTTGCACTTTCAAGCGTTTGAAATTATAAAGTCTAATTTATGTGAATTAAAAACGCTGCCGCCCAGGATGCTTTTCCGCTTCAACCTATTTTGTTTAAAACACAACAAAAAAGCATTTTGATGTCCTGATCATGACCACATGTCATAAAAGTGATTTGAATGATTGCTTGTCGTGACCGACTGACCGATATTAAGGAATGCTGTTACGAGGCCCAAGTTTAATTTGTTCGTACTAAATGCGGACATACAAATACCCGGGGGTTAGGTTTTTAAAATAGAGACGCTCAGTAGAGAATTCTCGCGTCACTGAACGATTGTCTTACGGTTAGGGTATACAAAAATGAAATCCCGTATACTGCAGCCAAAATTTCATTTTACTCAACCACAATACTTGTCGCATATTCTAATCTGTCTAAGTGTGCTTCATACCGTTCTGATTTTATTTCATATCATTAATTGAATCTGCTTTGTCTCTCCTTTTATAGATCACGGTTGTGATCGTTAAACAATTATATACATCCCATAACGTTTTAATATAAATAATAGACAGAGCTCGTTACTTGTAGAATGTGCGCAGACAATTTTAATCTGGCTGCCACTACACGTATCAAACATTGACTGGCTTCTGTTTCTCATTTATTTATTTATATTTATACTTTGACCAACTTTTTACCGAAAATTGCCGAACTATCATTAATTTCAACTGCTACATCATAACAACGCACTATACACTAATACCAAACGAAAACCCGGAGTGTAGTCACAACTGTAAAAAATCCTTCAATTTGAAAAAAAAAAGCTTCCAACGATTATACGCATTATTTCGCCATCGGTGTGAAGACAAAAAATGCAAAGCGCTTTTGCGGCGTCACGTTTGCTTAATAACCCCTGAGGTCTACACCTTTTTTACAGTATCTCTGATTGGCTCATATACCTGATATATCAGGATATAAGCTTGAGCAAACCAATCAAAAATAGATCTATCATATATCTGTACAAACATTTAAGGTTTTTTCTTACCATATTTCCCTGATTGGTTATACATTGTGTTATTTGGTGTATCTAGCCCATCAAATCGGCCGGTAGACCCTCAGGGGGTTAACCCTAGTATAACCATTTGTAAACTCTAAGATTTCCTTCCTCCTTCCCCTGGTCAAGCTTAGAAAGACCTTAAAATATGAATGTCCAAACGCTTCGGTTTAATCACTCTTCTTCCTAAGTCATTAAGATAGTCAATTTTCCAAAGGTCCAATTAAATTGGATTTATCTTTTGATGTTTGGTATTAAGCGGTTTGTGGCAAGTAAAGCAGCACCAGGGATAACCGTGTTTAGCTAAAAAAGGGCCGGGGTCAAAGGATTTTTTTAATTAAATGTGATTTTTTTCCTCAGACGAAACCGTTCTTATCACAAAACCAAAACAAACAAAACACGAAACAAAAAAAAAAACATATACAAGCAAACAGTAAAAACGCAGGACAAAATACAAACAGCCACGAACTCAACAGCGAAGGACCAATAAAGAATGACCGTTGTTACCTAGATCTCCATCAAGCTGAGATGAATACATATCATTACGGGTGACTATGTAATACATGAAAATGACGTTAATTAGGGCATTCATCATCAAGACAAACACCCTAAGGTGTTTTCTGTAAATGGTTTATGTAGTGTGATACCTCCTCTCGCTATATTACCCTGAAAAAATACCTGTCAACAAGGCTCTAACACTAGCAGCATTGATTTCACTTCGAGGTGCAGTAACTCACTACTCCCCTGCGCCATCTATATCAGATTCTGCCTGTCATCATTTGAAGCTCACCCCAATATAGCAAAACATTCAAGTCGAATACTTGCTGTTGATCTTCTCTACTTTCTCTAAAAACCTCCTATTTATAAGTCAAGCTACTACTTTGTTAACTATAATAAATTCATAATTAAAAAAAAAACAATTTATTGTTTTATTTTGTTTTTAGTTCCTTTGTACAAACTCTTCTCCCAGCAACAGTAGACTTTAGGTCAGAGACCGGCGGTAGAAATTATTGCTGTCAATCATTGTTACATTTATTTAGTCAGCTAACATTGGGTGCACATTCAAGAGAAAAAGTTCCGAAGTGATATGGTGCGTAACAATACTCGGATGTCAACCAATGACGTTATAGCCGTGTTTTTGAGAACATTGTGTAGGGGATTTTAAAGGCAGCCTTTTTTGTTCCGATCATTGTAACCCAAATAATAATCGGATATCTAAATAGCAAACTAAACTCTACGCGTAAAGAATTCCAAATGTTAACAGAGGAAAAAACGAGTGAATCTTTAATGCACTCGAAAAAGAGTGTAAACCACTCAAAAATAGGATTCATGTGTTGGTTAATTAACTCCAAAAAGAGAGAATCACTGACTTCCACTCCAAAAAGAGTGGAAAGTGAGAGTGACACCACCTAAAATGTGGTGTCATCCATTTAAAACTCTTTAAAAGAGTGGACATTCACTGCTTAACAGTGAACGGCACTCATTTTCTAGGTGCCATCATTTTTCCTATT
>JAMKCH010032618.1:0-59583 GCA_023653785.1 Ophioderma brevispina
AATTCATAGTGTTGCATCATGAACGAACAAAAAAATAAGCAATTACCGATCCCTGTACAACTTTAATGGCGTCACCTTGATGGGTAGGCAATTGTCTTCAAATGCAGAGCTGCTATGGCACTTTGATGGTATAGAACTACTTGCAAGCTTGAACTCGTGACCTAACAACAATGAAATCGTTACTAGAACGGCTGACATTAAAACTTTTGTGGCTATAGCTTCATTTTCATAATATATACGCTAAATTATGTTCGAATAAGAATTTCTTAAATTAACTAGTCCAATTCAATTCTTGTGAAATCAGAAGGTAAAACACAGTAATTAATTAAAATATGACCTAATTCCACTCTAAGTCGACAATTTAGGGTACAAAATTGAATCATTTCAAAATTTATTTCGTGACCTGCATCCAAAAGTCATTGAATACTTAACTTTGTTCAAGGACGAGTCATCGCCAGCAATTTCAAAAATTGCTCGCCAAACTCGAAATTTGAGGTTAAAACTGAATTGTACTGAATAACAACTATATTTTTTGCGATCAGCAAAGGGGATCGTGGAATTAACAATATCGCACCAGACTATTTGTCTCGCATCTCTGTAGTATACTGGTTTCCGTTTTAAATATATACTTATATAGAAATTTTCGAGTCTGACAAAGAACAGGGAGTTATCGAATTTGTCTGTTTCGATGTAAATATGCTTTCATTCAGTATGTATATGGCTTTTGAGAACATTGATTTAAAGTACGTACGGCAAAATACCCTAAACGCAATTCGTTAAAATACGGAATCTTCGGAGGGCGTCTTACATGATGGTCTGTTGGTGACTACAGGAATCTCTGTTGTTTTCTATCAAATACAAACAATAATAAGGTTAACGTTGAAAACGAAAGTCGACACCTATCTCTGTGACAATTCAAGACTAGTTCAAAATATTTCAGGATTTGTATTCAATGTTTATCAATGAATCATATTCTCTATTTCTTTGTTATTCTTGAAAAAAAATCTATGTACTTTGACTAGAATTAACAACAATATAACTTCTAATGAGCAACCATATATACAATTTATATCGGGAATTCAATATCAAATGATTTACAATTGTTATCGGCAATTGAATATCAAAAGATTTACAATTGATATCGGTAATTCAATATCAAATTATTTTTAATATTAGTTGAGAATGTTGAAGTTTCTCTATTTTAGCGACGTAAAATTTGCAATCGCGCGGCAGACTGAAGCCATTGTCCGATTTCCGCAAATTGATGGATACTGAACCCTGGTGGAATCGGTATCAATAATCGTCCAATCAGTTTATCTTCAATCAATAAATAAAACAAGAAAACATATTATGGGTCGGAAGTTATCTATATTCGTTGTTGTTGTATATTTTATATACATCATATAGCAGTTTACTGTAGGAACCTGTGGTAAATTATACAAGTAAACCTAAAAAAAAATATAAAATGGCATGAGACATTTATGTTTGTGCTTAATATGGTAAATACGGTTCATTCATCACCAAGTAAAGCAATCCCACCTTTTGACGCAAAATTCAAATCAATGTTTTGCCCTAGTTTTCTTACTGAACAATTTTTTTTCAGTTTTTATTTCTTTATTGTTGATGTCTTTGAATCATTCTAACATGTGGTGGATTTCATCTAAAATTCCTTTAGGAAAGAGTTTATATAATGAATGGGCCACTAGGAGCCCCCCTTATGCACTAACGGAAGTGCAAACCCTTTATGCAGTTAAGTGTTAAAGGGCTATTTCATGATCCATAGCCTTGTTACCGTAACCAGATTGAAGTATTTATATCATCTGAACTGTTGGCTTACCTGTTGCCTAATCTTACATTACAACAAAGTGGTCGTTGCAACAAACATTTACTCAATTTAATTTTATAAAAAAGCTTTTTAAAGATTTCCACTGAAACAGTTTGAAAACGACGGTAGTGAAATCAGGAAATATACTTTTAATTTAGGCCAATATGATAATAAGGTGACACTGTTTTAAAAACCAAACAACAACAAGAACGACAATAATAATAATAATAATAATAATCATCCTAACAGTGCAATAAGGAGAAATATTAACTATTCATCAGTTTATAATGAGCTTTTTGTTATTTAAATTCATTAATATCCATATCCTTTGTTATTCCAATTTGCATAAATTACTATTCATATCTTTTGACGGAAAAAAACCGCAAACAAAATACGCCTTAAGGGGAAACAAAATTTCGCCTTAACGCCAACTTTCGTGCATAACAAAAGATAATTTCCCCTTAATGCTGAATTAGTCATACAGTAATAATAGATTAGATTTAAATTTGCATAAATTTATATCATATCGTTTATTATTAATTAACTGAATAAAGCGCATTATTACCTTAAATATGTATAACGATGGTTGACGTTAGGGCAGGGCAAAACAGAATTTCGCCTTAAAGCAATAACAGCACATTTTTTGGAAGAGCGCCCCCAATTTTCCGGATATTTTGAGATTTTTGCACAGTTGCATTTGTAATTGGCTAGTAAACAATACCTGTGAATGCTAGATCTAAACGTTCTCCATGTGTCGCAAAATAAGGATTTAGTATTAGCAAAATTAAATATCGGAGACCTCCGATAATAATTCATAAACGGTTGCTGGAAACGGTCTTCACTATGAAATTTTGGAAAATTGCGCAATATACGTGTCTACGCTCATCCATTAGTTGTTCGCTCGGTTCAGACAAGTCCCAGTTATAAGTCATTTCGTGAGGTGGCACTCATTTTCGGGACTATTTTACCATGGACGGACATAAATTTTGCGTTTCCAGCTCCGCATTAAATTACAGATCTGGGATCCCAGTTCTAATTACAAATGCTTCTTTTAAGCTGACAATACGCATTTTAAAAATTGGGGGCGTCTTAAAAAATGTGCTGTTATTGCTAATGTCCAATTTTCTTTACATAATAAAGGCGAAATTCACTTTATGGGTACTTTTCTGAGTTGATAATATATAATATCTAATACGACTTTATATGGTGCTCTACATAGAACACAGTGCCTAAACAAGCATGGTGTGAGAATTTACAAACACATACAAAAAACACGAAAAAAACAAAATGATACTAAATATTAAACTGGCCAAATGGATTTCAAATGGTGTCCAAAGAGTTCTTGTCTACAATTTGTAATTAATGCCAAGACTTTTTTAAACAGATTTTAGTCGCCAGAATCCAAGAGCGCGAAAAACGTGGTATTAGAGTTTGTCAGGTTCCTTAAATATGGCGGATTAAAGAGATGGCTAACGACAACTAGTCTGTGTTACAGACCTTGCAACTGTTACGCTATGGAAAATAAACTAACCGGGTATATCTCTAAAGGGACCAAACTAAGTCTTTGTTAAAGACTCGGTTTTATTAGAAGTCGCGAATGGGTGCGGTTGGTGGGGGGGGACTCAGAGAGGTTCGAATAATGTTGTTAGTAAGTTGGTCCCTTTAGCTGATAGTACCGTAGTTTTATCTTTGGCATAGATAACAGTTACAGGGTCTGACAAAGCTACTGTTCTTCGAACCTCCTGGTCCCCCCCCCCCCGCACACATCACGACTTCTTAAAAAACCGAGTCCTTTGACAAAGACTACGACACTAGCCAATTGTTCTCCAGAAGGATGTTTTACACAAGGACTTAAAAGATTTGTTTAAGATTTACTTAAATGTTTTACGGGGGGAAAATCGGTCGGAGCAATTGTATGGCTCGGAAATAGGAGATGTTTTTTCCTTGATACTTTTCTTGAAAGGTGCGACCGTGAAGGCTGGTCTCCACAACACTTGAAAACACCAAACGCGCAGTATTTTTTTTTGGCCAAAGACAAACATACACCCCACACATAAACACTGCAAAAATATGTTTTGATAAATAACTAGGAAATATCGACATACTTACATTGCCATATTCTTCTCTTCCGTTTCTTATGGATTGAACCTTCTGTCCCCTCATTTTTAATCCATTCCATAGGAGAGCATACTATCTGTTATAATCATTTGCAGCAAAATAAAGTAAGACAATGTTAAAATTATATATGGTGAATTAGTAATGTTGCTCAAAGTAATTTGAAATGGTTGTTTTGTCATTATAACCTGTGTCCACGAAGCGCACCCATGCTAACCATAACCTAAATGAGAATAATAAATATAACAATGATAGAATAATCATTAATAATAATAGTATACAATAATAATAATAAACGCAAACACCAACCGTAAATAAATTAAAATGTTTTAACTTGAAAATATTTAAACTAATTAACCGTTTAAAAACCTGCTGAGAAAAAGTCAATACTTTATTATTTTTAACTTTCTTTAGGCAGTGTACCCCTTCAATGACAAAGCACTGAATTCAAGTGATTATAAAAGATAATGATACCAAATTAAATTAATGCTACTAACTTTCGACAATATAAATGAATTATACAAGACAATAACATAATTTAATATCCTGTAAACATGGGTTGAGACATATCGAAAAGTTTACATTTTAACTGTGAGACAGTCATTGTGTTGCAACGAAGTGCAGCTGGAAGATTGTTTCATATTTTACAAGCCCTCATATGGAAAGTACGTTTGTCTGCATTGATATTCCATGTATGAGAATATGAGTTTCCATCGCCCATTGAGGGAATGAATTAAAATACAAGTCAATTTTTGGAAAGGTTTGGCATGCCTCACCGGTGTTCATTAGCTCTAAGTGCCATTCGAAAATTAACATGGTAAATTTAAAACTAAATGCCACAGTGCTTAAGTGTTAAATATATTATTCGGGTTCAGAAGAGATATTGATTATAGCGTATATTTTTACCACTTAATTTTATTTTTATAATCTTGTTTATTGAAATAAAATGAGTTGATCCAGCATTTTCTGAATCCGAAAGCTGAGCTACCAAAAAACCCTTGATCCACGTATTACCTGTTTGTATCTATGATACGTATTGACAATGCCTGTTGTCCTAAAAAGGGAATTTTTAACTAACGGGAATTTTCATACAATTCTATAACAACACACTTACTTGTAGACTATTTAAAATTGTGAATAAATAGTTAAACATAATATGGTAGTTCGCTAACAACCCAAATATCCAGGTGATTCCTAATGTTGGAAAGAGTGTAAATGCTGTGCGGAGTCCAAGTCTGTAAATAAATAATAGGAAAGTGTTAATGACCATGGGCACTACCTACCTGTGGATTGATTGGTTGTTATATGACGTTAAAAACCAATTAGAGTCAAGGTAAGAAAAGCTTTAAGGTGCATCCAGTTTAATTCAATTGAATGATTTATGTTGTGCCTTCTTAAATAATGGTGTAGGGCAGACAAAAGACCTTTTCATCTTATAAATAATTAAGAAATAAGAACATTTCTTATATTTCGCTGAACTTTTTTCTCAGATTTAATCTGAGACAAGTATACCTAAAGGAGATGGTAAGAAAAGCTGTAGCAGATTTCAAAATAAGTGAGACCTCATTAAAAGTTTTAGGTCTGTCCTAGTATTTGTCAAAGACGTGTAACAGTAACGCCGGAGGCGCGTATCGAAGCCGAGGGGAGCGAGGCAGACTCGCCGTGAGAGGGTGCTATACCACATCGTGTACAGAGACTGTAGGAAATAAAAATAAAGCGCACCGCCTTGGTGAAAGGCAAGGTCTGTACATTCACTGTGAGAGGTAAGAGGAATTATTTTAATGGCCACAGGTAAAAAATGTTATGGTACTCATACAATGGATAGTAATGTAGCTAGGAAGTAAGTGTTGACTTAAAACACATTGCTTCACATGTAAGATAGCTTGGATGTTTCAATTAGGATGAAATATTTCATTAAAAGTTGTTATTTGAACATCCCTTATCACAGCATTGGAGAAATAATGTATTCTTACATCAATGCACACATTACACAACTAAGGGTTTTTTTTATTTGGCCATCAAAATGGGCCAAACTTGAATTAAGAAATTAGCACAATACGGATTGGACATCCCGGCCAACCGTAAATCCTTCTATCATTAACAGGCCATTGTAGAACTGAATCCATCAGTATAAAACCCATTCTGAATCAAGTAACTTTGGATACAATATATTTTGTAATGGCAATAAAGGCCTTGTCTCCACATGGCCGAGGATTGAACCCCCATATACATGTCAGAAACATTGTACCATAGATACGGAAAAAGACCCCTGCTGAGAAATAATGGACTTTTATGTAATAGTAAACAAGTAATCTGGTTAATCAGCTGTCAACACGTCTGGCCAAAATGTTTGCCAACCGATTATATCACTCACTGCCTGCAGAGCTCATCCTTGAGGAAATGGCCCTGAATTTGTTTTATGCTGGGCCATGAGGTATATGTATGTATAGTGTATGGTGCACTGAGATTTAAACCTTGGTGTCCACAACTTGTAACATTGTATAGGCATACAGTAGGTTCATGCTCGCCATGACATTTAACTTTTGCCTATCATTTTATAACATTCTTTTGGAGGTTGTACATTGTTACTTTTGTTCTACATGATTCAACAACATTTAGAGTAAAAAAGGCAAACTTAGGAAATACGCAAAAATGATGACTATGTGAGTTGACAAAAATCCATGCCGTTATGCTGGCGGCCCACAAAAAAGACCAAAAAAAATCGACCAATCAAGATAATAATGAAATAAAATATTTCATGATTAAATGTGTAATTTATCTTTTATTTGAAATTATTTCGGGCACCCCATATTAAATTTGATTATTTTTATTAGTTTCTATCAGCCGTGTACTTAAATCTTACATTAGTAATTTGCATTCACGACTATCATTTTTGAACTTGAATACAAATTTAAACTGACTTTAGGATATTTTTAACTTTATTTAAAAGTACTGTAGTATATTGTTTGAAAAAGAGTATCCTTTACCCATTACATTATTAAATGTAGCATGAGTTTATCTAATATTAAATCAAGGCCAGACTCTTTCAAAATGTCCGACAGTTTCAGACCAAAGTTAGTCAGATCAAAGTTAGTCAGATGACTGTGTTGAATAAATGTAGGCCTACGCAACCTCGCACAGGTTTTTAAGTTTTAAGATCACAAAGCTAACATTTCTTAATTTCATGAAAGACTGGGAAGTTGAACAGAATTCAAAATAAATGCTGCACTGAGCAGCATGATACAGGCTCAATTCATATATGCAATGGTTGTCCTTCAAGGGAAGTTCCTGCTGAATCCAATTGACATAGTAATTACAGGTTATTACCACGATGATCGTAAAACAAATTAGGCCAATTGTAAAACAGTTGGTGATAAATATAAGCAGAGGAGGGTCTGAAGAAACCCTGCTGTGTTGTTTACACTATATTGGATCCAAATAGTGATTTCAATTTCCGTATCTATGGTAGGATGTTTCTGACATGAGCATATCACCCTTATGGCAATGTGCATTAAGTCTCACTTAATTTGAAAACTACTATAGCTGTGATCCATTGTTTACAGCTCGAGCGTATCGAACTGGTCTGCTTTGGCTTGCAAAGTCTTGCAAAGTTTTCTATTAATTAATAATGGACATTTATAAAGCGCCAGACTCCGGCTCGAAGGTCGCACCCTGCCATTGCCTAATTATTATTACGCTTGCCATCAGGAAATCGTCACAATCGTCACAATCATTTCTAATCACAAACAATTCTATGGGCAAGGTTTTCCTGCAAATCAGGCAATTTTGCACATTTTTATGTTCAGTTCATGACCTATATATACTCGTTCTTAAGAACACCTCACATTAAAACTTTACGAGTTTCACTGTCATTAGTAGTTTCATTTGCATTGAACATAAGCCAAAATAAGAAAGTATTGCCAAATTAGATTTCATTCTGTTAAGAAATTCTGAATTTGCAAAATAATATGGTAGGAAGTTTGTTTCGATTCCTGTAAAAGCATTGCATGAAACACATATTTTAATAATCTCAGTACATTTTGAACAAGTTTACCTATATTTGACAACTTAGCGTATAGAATTAGGTTATTTCAAAAGTCTTTCGTGGCCTATATCCCTAACGTCCTTTTCGGAAAATAACTACCAACCTGACGATCACCGCTAAAAAGGAAGGTAGCGTTTTTCCTGTTAGTAGTGGAAGAAAATGCAGTTAGGGGACGTTAGGGATACGAAAACCTTAAATTCTGTTCAATGTTTTAAGACAAATAACACGCCCATGTGAAAACATTTATTTAAAAATATCCCGCCAAAACTCAAAACCTTGAAGTAATACACATCATGCTTTGTGGCGACCAGTATCAGTAGAATCGTGAAATTAAAGCAATAATGGCACATTTTTTGAAGAGCGCCCCCAATTTTCAAAAGTTGATATTTTGGCACAGTTACGTTGGTAATTGTCTAGGAAACTATACCTGCGAAGAGAATGCTAAGAAATGCGTATTTATCATAAAATAAGCGATTTTGTAATTAGAATTGGGATCCCAGATTGGACTTAACGGCAGAGCTGGAAATGCTACGTTTATGTCCGTCCATGATGAAATAGTGCCACCTTGAGAAAATAACCTCTAACTTGACTTGCCTGAACCAATAAAACAACTAATGGATGAGCGTAGACACGTACAAGGCGCTATTTCCCGGCTATTTCACATTGGAAGCCCGTTTCCAGCAGCCGTTGAATTATTATCGGGATCCCGATAATGATTGTTATAATTACAAAATTCCTTCGTTTGTGACACACAGACATTTTCGAGCTTAACCATTCACAGGTATAGCTTACTAGCCAGTTACCAATGCAACCGTGTAAAAACCTCATTTTTTTTTAATTGGGGGCGCTCTTCAAAAAAATGTGCTAATATTGCTTTAACATGACAATACCGCACTAGGCTCTACACGCTATAATAAATGAATTAACGTCTACTTGCTTCGAATCTCGTTAGTTATACTTGTCTCAGATTATACTAGATCCCGTCACTGTTGGACCTAGCCATTACTTCAAATAGGGAACAAAGGGTTCAATTGTTAACTCATTGGCTTTTGTACGCAACAGAAGTGGTTTGAACCTTTGTATAGCTTCCTTTTGCTCTTCCAATACCTTCACATAAATGAAAGTTAGTTCAGACAGCGTTGGAATCTAGTAAAAATAGGCTGAATTCATTTAATAATAATAATAAGAATAATAATAATAATAATACCCGACATTTGTAAAGCGCCTTTTCCGAAGGATTTAAAGCGCTGTTACCTATTATTATTAAGCTGCCATCAGGAAATCGTCACAATCATTTCGCTTCATCTAGGCCGGGAGCTGGCCAAGCGCACACCCCTATCAGCACTTAGATTGTAATATTCCCCATAACAGCTCCCCAGATTTCGCTTGGGTAAACGCGGCAATTGAGATTAAGTATCTTGCCTAGGGTCACAAACCCGTTGACTGCAGCGGGGCTCGAACTTAGGATTTACAATGGTTTTATGATCATGAGTCCTGCGCTTATCCGCTGCGCCACACGTGCTCTGGATTAGCTATGGTCAGGTCATGATCAATGCATGGTTGTCACATGCATTGATAACACGGGGCCTGTGTAGCCCCTCCGTTGCTCTTTCAATACCTTAACATAAATGAGAACTTGGTACTTGGTTGGTTCTCCTCCAAGGAAGTTTTAACAGGAGGTGGGTGGTCACAGGATGGTTTAAGGAAGGAGAGGGATGCTCTGTTTGAAGGATTTATTGGTAGGTTGAAATATGGTAGATTGAGGGAGATTATTCCAGTCTTTTATTGTCCGAGGGAAGAATGAGTTTGTAAATGGTGCCAGTTTTGTATTGTAGAGTTGAAACTGTTGGTCGTGTCCGCGTCTTGATCTGTTTGTCTTCGGAATGATGTAGGTCTTTGAAATGTCCAGTAGGTTATGGTGAATCTTGTAGAGGCAGGTCAATCTGTGAGCTCTTCTGCGATCTTGAAGGGTATCCCATTTGAGAGTCCTCAACATTTCTGTGACACTGGCCTCGCGAGAATAGTTATTTATTGTGAAACGTGCAGCTCTGCGTTGGAATTTTTCCAAAACATTGATGTTCTTGGCACAATATGGGTCCCATGCAGCAATGCCATATTCCAAATGAGGTCTTACAATGGTGTGGTAGAGCTTTGATGTTAGATGATGCATGGTGAAAATTTCGTTGTATGAATCCAAGTGTTCTGGAAGCCTTTGATGCAGCATGTTGGCTCTTCATGTTCCACTTTAGGTTTGTCTTGGATGTGAATGCCAAGATATTGGCAATTCTTTGTTGGATTTAAAACTGGTACCCATCATTTTATAGGTGCACGGATCTTGATTTCGTCGGTTGGTGACTCTCGTGATGTTACATTTGGCGGCGTTGAAGCGCATACCCCAAGTTTCTGTCCAGCTGACAAGGCTGTTCAAGTCATTCTGGAGTTGGATTTCATCATCAGGACCATTTATTGCTCTGTAGACTAAGCAGTCATCGGCAAAGAGGCGGATCTTACTGGAGACAGCTTCACTGATATAATTTATAAAAAGCAGGAAAATATGTGGTCCTAGGACTGTTCCCTGCGGGACGCCGCTGAGGACTTTTTCCCAGGCCGATGAAGAACCATTTATTGCCACTCTCTGTTGACGTCCTGTCAGGAAGTTTTCAATCCAGCGTTTGGTACTGCCTCTTATGCCATAATGGTCTAACTTAATAAGAAGTCTTTGGTGGGGTACGACGTCAATGGCTTTAGAGAAGTCCAATATTGCAAGGTCTGTAGTAATACGGTCGTCGAGATTCTTCGTCAGGTCATGGGTAGTCAGGATAAGTTGCGATTCTGTAGATCTGGCTTTGCGGAAGGCGTGTTGTGCATCAGAGAGGATATTTCATTTCTCAAGATGTTTCATGAGCTGTTTGTCGATGACATGTTCTAGTAGCTTACAGCAAACACTAGTTAATGAGATAGGGCGATAGTTGGCCGGGTCTGTTGTAGCGCCTTTCTTATAGATGGGTGTAATATTGGCCTTCCGCCAGTCATCAGGTAGGTCACCAGTGTCAATTGATTGTTGAAAAATGAACCTGAGAATAGGGGCATCTTGAGGGCATGGTTTGAGACTTCATCTGGTCCGACTGCTTTAGAGGGATCTATGTTGCGGAGCAGCTTTTCCACACCTTCAGTAGAGACAATGATTTCAGGCATGTCATCATACGAGGGACGGTCTATCTGTGGCATAGATGAAGGCTCCAAATTTTCCCTAGTAAAGACACTCTGAAACTGCGCACCCAGGGCTGCTGCTTTTTCACTGTCTTCGGTGAGAGTTTTGTCATTTACTTTAAGTACAGGAACACCAGTGTTGTCCTTCTTCTTGGATCTTATGTAACGCCAGAATTTTTAGGCTGGTCGGTGTTGATGATCTCAGAAATGTGATCTCTCTTACTATTCCTGATGGCTATACTATTCTTACTATTCCTGTTGACTATCTTCTGGTAGTCCTTGTATTGGGTCCAATGGTCATCCATACCAGATATTTTTGCTCTCGTATAGAGTTTCTCCTTTTTTCTGATTTTCTTCTTCAATCTGTTGGTAAACCATGGAGCACCTCTGTTACCACTGTATGTTTTATGTGGGACATGCTGTTTAACAATGTTGTTCAAAGAATTCGCAAAGAACTTCCAATTTTCCTCAATAGTTCTACCCTCAGGCTTGGATTGGTTGAATTTTTCGGCAAGCCTTCTAGCATGATCTCTCAATTCCATTTCATCAACACTTTTCCAAGCCGGGATTTTTCTTGGAGGTTTTTTGGTGACATTAACTTTGGTGCTAAACACAGCGAGGACTGCCGAATGGTCACTAATTCCAGAATGTGGTCTCACCGATTGGAGAAGTGATGGATGACTTGTATAAAGTAGGTCAAGGGTGTTTTCAGTTCCGTTCGTGTGTCTTCTGGTTGTAAAAGGGACTTTCTGGGTTAGCAGATGGTCGTTTGCCACTTGAAAGAGTTTCTCCTGAAGTGAGTTTTCAACTCTCAAGGTACCTTCCTTCCAATTTATGCCAGGTACGTTGAAATCTCCCCCGAGCACAATGTATGGTGAAGTAACTGAATTTTGTAAAGATGTTAGGCTGGAATCTAGATTAGACAGAGAATCCACTTTACTCCTTTCCTGACGATAAAAAGCGCCTACAAGGACATGTTGATCTCGCAGTGTTAACTGACACCATAATAACTCGGTGTTCTCAACCTCAAGGTCCATTCTTTCATAACAAGGAATATTATCCTTGACTGCAACAAATACACCGCCGCCTCCTGAGACACGATCCCTGCGGAAGACACGGTAGTTGCTGGGGAATATTTCAGCATTGTAAATCTCCTCACCGAGCGTAGACTCTGTACCAATCACAACATCGATCGTCTCTTGGGGAAGAAGAAGTTCAAGCTGGGGTGCTTTCTTTCTGATGCCATTGCAGTTGATGTTGAGAAAGTTAAGAGAGGCCTGGCCGGGAATTTTGTACGTTTTTGTTTGCTGCTGGGTCTTTTCCCTGTTTCATTTAAGTTGGAGAGATTCCTAGGCGGTGGTTTATCCTGCAGCCTTGATCCATCTGCATAGGTACATCCACTTTCACACCTTACAAGCTTAATTGGCGAGACGTTCATGCTAGTGGACTTTGTCTTCGATCTTGGTCACTCTGTCAACATGAGTCCATTCCACATCCCCAGCCAACTTCCTAAGCTTAATTGGTGTAATTTTTCTCCTTGTAGGTGTAGAGGATGTCACAGGATTTACATCATTATCAAGACAGTCAAAATAATTCCTCACTTCCAAGTCAGAATCACTAGTAGAGTTGGTGATATTTATGTTGTCACATACCGAACATAACCAAACTGCCTCTTGATAGGTGGTGTGGTAGTTCAGGGTTTCGTCTGACGCTCCAGAACAGTTGTTATGAAACCATTGCTCGCCATTACTACACATGATACAGTCAACTTTGCAAGCATACTTACAAATACCACATGGCCATTTTGGTTTTCGACCACGTCTCTTGACAGCAGGCTGATTTTTGGTATTTGGTGATGGCCTGGTCACTGGTCCCGGGTTGGTGCTAATATCACCAGCAAGCAGGTTTACCAGTATGAGAAGCGGTAATTTACCACGAGGGTAACCTAAAAATGGTGTGGATATGTAGTACAATCCACCACCTGGTTTGGTAGCATTTGTTGCACAGGTAAATGATAGAACATAGGTGGTTGTCTTTGAAACATGATAGTTTTCACACAAATTATAGTCAAGAGTTGTCACATGATTAAAATCAACGTCAAAGAATGGTACGATCCTACCGTTGCTGCTGTTGTTATAGGTACAGGTCTGGTACATCCGTAGACAGGCAACTACAAAAGCCAGTGCGCTCAGTGAACACAGTGCTGTAGCATTAGATTGTTGTTTACGTGAATGTAGAAAGAACATGGCGTTTTCTTGGTGGTCTGGTACAAATCTCAGAATGCAAACTGGGTTACTCTAAAAATAATGAAGATATATGCATGTACATACGCTACAATGATGAGAGAGTTAAAACAGTCCTGACTTTGGCGTCAATATCTCATAAATTACAGTAAAATTTTATATAACCAAACATAAAAATAGATTAAAAACGGCTAAAAAAGCAAGATGGCTGCCACTACGATGCGGGCGTTGTCCCTGTCGCGAAGGCTGCAAACAATGTCTATCACTGATGCTCGATGATCAGAGGCGATTAAAAAGTCATATCACAACATTCAATACTTCACAGGAATGATTTTATAGAGAAACACATTCATAAATACTGATAGGTTGTGGTGAAAGACGAAACGAATTGCACTAACTTATGTCACGTAAAGAAGACTTGGTTGAGTCTAACTTGACTGGTGGTGATTGCACATGAAAAAGAATTTTACACAGAGTTCGCAACTTTAATACTGAAGAATACTTGCGGTTTCCGCTGATGGTGACGAGCATATGATGGTACTTGCTTCAGAAGGCTGTACTATTAGGACGTAGCTTCGTTTGAGAAATTTTTCCACTTTACTGTTTCCTGGTCATCCAGTTTTCTCAGTGACGTAGCTCGTCAAGTGTGCAGAATCCTGACGCCTCGTGTGGCGCGAATTCTACGGCAAATATCACTGGCACAATTCTCGCCTTACTAAGCCCAATTTTGCGAGAATTTTGGTCTTGGTAAGTAGCGAATTTTCGGGAAGTGTTACAGTTCATAAGTTTTTGCATACAAACTCAAAAAGTTAAAAACAGAGCAAATTTGGGATAAAAATTGACAGAGCAGATTTGGGGACGTGACCACCCGTCAGCTCGCAACAACATTCAACTAATCCAGACAGCAGTGGAATCTATAGTCTGATTTTTATTCCTGTTAGTAAACGCATATTGTCGATGGTAGGATGTGTTGAGATCAAAACTAAAAAGCCGTATTAACATCTAATGCTCAATATTGTAATTCGTTATGTGTTTAAAACTGGAAAAAACGACAACAATGTGATATTGAAATTCTGTGATTGGTTGTAAAATCGGCCGACGATTTGGATAGTGGAGATCCTCCTCTTCCAATCAGTGACTGATTTTTTGTTAGTAATAATTATTTATTCACATCGGTTTATGTTGAATGCTTCAGAGTTTATTCAAGATTGGCGTTTAGGAATTTATTCAGTGCATTTGCCTTGCCGTATTATGTTCGTCGTGAGAAAAGGGACATTTTTAATTATGGCCTTAATCTGATCTGGTATCGTCACATCGATTTTCTATTGAATTGATTGGGTAATGCATATAACTTCTCAGTACGAATGGAATCGTCGACACGCCCCAAAAACTTTTAATGGACTGACGGGAATAAAAAAAAAAACCTACTATAATATAAATGGGCTGATTTCATTTGGATTAGCTATGGTCAACTAGTCAAGCCATGATCAATGCATGGTTGTCACATGCACTGTATGTGGTGCCCATGCATTGATCACATGGCCTGTGTAGCCCCTTCACATAAATGAGAGTTAGTCCAGACCAAGGGGGTGAAACGCATTCAAAACCAGTCGTCCGTGCTGGGCGCTGACATTTTGAATATTGCACGGAATAATTATCAGTTTGGGTGCTTGTATACACACATAATGTCAAATCGATACAAACAAAAAAAAAAAAAAAAAAAAAAAACTAAAAAGCCGTATTAACATCTAATGCTCAATATTGTAATTCGTTATGTGTTTAAAACTGGAAAAAACGACAACAATGTGATATTTAAATTCTGTGATTGGTTGTAAAATCGGCCGACGATTTGGATAGTGGAGATCCTCCTCTTCCAATCAGTGACTTTTTTTTTTGTTAGTAATACTTATTTATTCACATCGGTTTATATTGAATGCTTCAGAGTTTATTCAAGATTGGCGTTTAGGAATTTATTCAGTGCATTTGCCTTGCCGTATTATGTTCGTCGTGAGAAAAGGGGCATTTTTAATTATGGCCTTAATCTGATCTGGTATCGTCACATCGATTTTCTATTGAATTGATTGGGTAATGCATATAACTTCTCAGTACGAATGGAATCGTCGACACGGCCCAAAATTTTTTAATGGACTGACGGGAATAAAAAAAAACCTACTATAATATAAATGGGCTGATTTCATTTGGATTAGCTATGGTCAACTAGTCAAGCCATGATCAATGCATGGTTGTCACATGCACTGTATGTGGTGCCCATGCATTGACCACATGGCCTGTGTAGCCCCTCTGTTGATCTGTCAATACCTTCACATAAATGAGAGTTAGTCCAGACAGCAATTGAATCTAAAACAACACATGGAAAATAATTTTAATAATGATTATATCTGTAACAAAACAATTAGAATTAACCTACTTGATATGCTGAAATTTCTTTTCTTCAGTTTCTTTAGCAGCTCGTATGACTAAAGTAGTTATTATTAACAATACAGTCGTGTTGATCTGTAAAGAAACGTAAGTAGATTATATCTTAAGGATGAGGACATATGAAGAGGTTGTTTCAAAAACGATCCAACTGCAATAGCAGCCTTATATGAATTTCTATTAACATTAGCATTAACATCACTGAACGGCAGCCACTTCGTATTATATGTGCACAATCGTACCTAATACAGCCATTAACCCGGGGCTTCTGGATTTTTAATACCCACTTATAATGTGGTAAGGCTAATAACTACGTTAGGTACTGCTTTAACAAATTCATAAATATTCCCTCGTAGCAATTATTAAATGTTTCATCGGCCTGTTTTTACATAAAGCGTCAAATCCATTCCAGTGATACGTGGCATAGAAAAGATTTCTTGAACAAGATAACCTTGAACATCTCAACTTTGAATGGTTTGAACTCTAAGTCCGTGTCGTCATCCAGCGGTGTTTCTCCTTGAGCGTGTCCTGCTATTACTGTGTAACCTTGCTTGATCAGTTAATCGCAGAGTGCATTTACGGGGCTAACAATGAGCAAGTTTGTTGCCGAACACAGAGCCAATGTGCTTCTGCCATTCCCGGTATTTGCCAACAACCCCTCGTCCTAGTCGTCGTGTGTGTCATTTATCTATATACAATTGCGTCTGAGGCTACAATGTGGCCTTGTATTTTCTACCCGCTAACCCATAGACCAAGTTTAAGACGTGTTTCCTGTCCTAGTCTTGCCGATTGCTCGTATATATTTGTCTCAGACCACTTTTGGGAGTCACATTTTATAATTGGGGGGGGGGGTCAGCTACCCCCATAAATTAAATATGCATGCCTTCTTTAAGCGCAATATCGGAACAACAAACCTTGCATAAATAATTTTCTTTTGGGAACAAGATTAGATCTTTGTCTTATATTCGAATAAAAAATCGTGTCAGATGGGCTTCCATCTGTGAGCTCCAAACGATCAAATTTAGAATACACTGGGATTTCGGTCACGCATTACCGGCGCGGTTGATTGTCCACATTATTACCGTCCAATGCCCGTTTGATGCACGAATGCAGCTTTGCTTGTTCTTTCCAATCGACCTACTGATATTAAAACCATTGATTGAATTCAAAACGTTTGTCTAATGGTTAGTACCAAGTCAATGCAACATATCTACTCTTTACAAACAAGTTTGGCCCATCCTATAATTAGGGCACAATTTGAGCTGCTTTGCAGGGCTTAAGCGCAATGATTTTTCTTATTTCATCAACCGTAAACTCTCTCTCCCTCTCTCGCCATCCTTTCTACCCCTTTCAGTTTCCACCGTGACATTTAGGAACAATTGTGTATGTTTGCGGCTCATCATGAAAGTCGAATTCTTCTTCTCTAAACCTCTAGACCAACAGGAAAGTCGAGCTCGGCTTTGGGCACCGGCTGAGTGTCAATCAAGTATTTTAAAAATGCAGTACAATATTTGTCCTGCAAGGATCGCTTAGTTCAAGGCTCTTAGTTCTTCAAGACCTTTACATGAGGATTTGTCCCTCTTAGGTCTTTACAGAGTTCGAAGCAAGGTGATGTATATCTTAGAAATTTTATGTTTTAGTACGAGTTTAGGAGGTGTATTCGCACTTACAATGATTATGCCTAGTATAGGTCCGAGGAACGCCCATATGAAATTGGCCTCGGTGGACAACCAGCATCTAAAAAAAGAAAGAAAAAAAAACTCTCACGAGTCTGAAAACATTGACCATATTTCAATTTCAAGTGCCATAGAATGTTGAGATCATTGACATTGTCTACCAATTTGATAGCAATTTCAACAAATTTCACCTCCACTCAAGTTCAAACTACATCGATCAGGCTACGTCAGTATTGAATCATCGGTCTATAAAGCTACTTCGACCAATCAAACCTGATTTTTGAAACGGATCATACTTTGATCGGTCCATTAAATACATGTGAATAGCGCCTCACAAGAAATTTTTCCAATAATTGCAATATGCAGCAACGTTAACCACAACGGTAATGTTCTTAAATTTGCGAACAATAACCTTTGTTGCGTAAGTATTTAACTTGGAAATGTTTGATTTCTGAAGATAAATGACGTAATGTGTTTATGTTGTTTAGAAAAAACTAGCTATACGCCTTAAAACATCTCCTCTTTTAAGAAGTATATACCACCAGGGTGGTTTGGATGCATCGTTGACCACCTATTTAAAAAAAATAAGAGAAGCACTGATATAATAATTCCTACATGAGTCAAGACTTGCTTCTAATGACAGCATTATGAAAACATGTGTGGTCCAGGGGAAAATCGCAGGGGGCGTTATCTTTAGACTGTTTATGTTGTGAATTCGAGCGCGGCCGCGCGCCGTGGCTGACGTTTTTGTGTCTTCGGGCAAGAATTTATCTCGCTTGCCTCACTTCACCCAGGTATTAATGGAGAGTTTTTAGGGGTTGCCACAGTGTGCGCCGTTATAATTGACTGTCGAATTTATTAATATGTGAAAATGTGGTATATCCTTGTAACAACCGAGTAAAAGTGAAGCGCTTTGAAACTTAAAGGTGCAACGAGAGATTTTGAGGCACCCAAATATTGTGTCGTAATATTAAATTTATATAGATTACACACTCAATAGATTTCTTGCCTTGTATTTCGCTGCAGAAATGTTTTCAAAGAGGGAAAAAGGCGATTTTGATTTGTTTATATTTCAATGTAAAACATAGGCTGAATTTCGTATTCGCTCCTATACGAAATTAGAATTTCACAATTTTTATTCCAAGAAACATTTCTAAGCTTAATCCTTTCAGATGGGGATATATTTGATGGAAAACTTTACATCAGGGCAAAAGTCAGTATTTTCGATTTTTTAGGGACACCTGATATGTGAAATCTCTCGTTGCACCTTTAATTGTATAAGGCGCTATATTAGTCTCTGCACTTATTTACATTGTGCGTGTGGATCCTTTCAAACATCATTTTTTTAAAAAGCAACAGGATAATTGTTTTGGAAATTAATACAGTATGAGAATGGAAAGGTCGACAAATTCATACAGGAGAGAAGCATAATGATTATTGACTGGTGCCAGATCATCTACACCCTAACAACTTTAGAGGTATTTTAGGCAAGGCTTCAAAACTCAACCACAGGTTACTCGCAGGTTACGCTGGGTTCTTTCTGGAACTGGTTGTTATTGTTCTAAACAATAAACCCTTCAAACACCATGAACCGCTGGTCAACCGACGGTTGCTATTAGACACCACCCCTTAGTAATTATTAAAACACAAAAGTTATGGTGTTAAAATCTCAACATAGAGAAATATGACGTGTGCCATATCCCTTTTTTGTCACTTTTCAAAAATCACGGAGTGGACCCCTGCCTTGTTTTTAGGGGGGAAATTGCCATAAAAATTAACAAGAAAAATAATGCTACCTCTTTTTTGCGGTGATCGTTAAGTTGGTAGTCAAGTTAATGTTTCCTACCAAGACTCGTACGTTACATGGGGATGGGTGATGCAAATACTTGCAGGTCATTGCGTTCTTGCGCCGTATTTGATTTCTTCGACTCTACATTACCAGGGCGAGAGTATTCGATACTAAGTTGTCATTTTAAAATAATTCAGTACAAACATCTCTTGTTTCTGACATTTTATAATAATTCCAGGATTGGTCCAGGATTAAAAAAAAAAAAAAAAAAAAAAAAAAAAAAAAAAAAAAAAAAAAAAAAAAAAAAAAAAAAAAAAAAAAAAAAAAAAAAAAAAAAAAAAAAAAAAAAAAAAAAAAAAAAAAAAAAAAAAAAAAAAAAAAAAAAAAAAAAAATCAGTATCGACAGAAAAAGATAATTAAGTTGAAGCCATGCAATTAGCATGTCTTATTTGAAAGATAATTGTATAATAATTGTTTGGAAACTTCAAAAATTGAAGAAAAAATGCTTTAAAAATGCAGAAAACTAGGGAATTGACGGAAATTCAGCTGAAAAATCCAATATGGCGGCCATGAATTGTGATGTATATACAGGTAATTACAAATATGGTCGAAAAAAGATAACAATGTTGAAGCCATGCAAGTAACATGTCCTATATGAAAGATAATTGTATAACAATTACTTATAGAGGTTGTGCCTGTTTTAATCGATTGGCTAGGAACAAAAGAATCGAACAGGTGTCCTATACCGTAATGCAGTCCATTCAATTTAATGTTGCGTGCAACCTTGGGAATAATCTTGTGTTTGTATACCAAAAGCATGGTGCAATAACAGCGGTTTCTGATTTGATCCTGTTGAACAAAGTTCAGCATTACGGTTGATGACGACACAGGCACAAACCTCTATAGACTTAAAAAAATTGAGAAAAAATTGTCTCCTAGTTTTAAAAAACAGTAAATTCTAGGAAGATTATTGCAATTTCAGTTAAAAATCCAATATGGCGGCTAATGAAAACAAGAGTATCCAGGGCCTAACCCTGTGATGAGCATTTCATTATTGAAACGGTTAGAGATCTGATTTTTCAATTTCATAAAATGGGAGCATGCTTCTTCCTACCCATGACAATACTGACTCAGAGATTTTCCCGTTCGATTCAGCAAACATTTCCCAGCCTCAGTTTTAAACGACTGTCTGTTCGCTATCTAAAAGAAAGATATTAACTCAAATAAAAGTTGCACTATTAGCCAATAACTAACAAAATGCTATCTATGGAGGTCGACATTGGTGACTTAGAGCTCGGCACTTGGTGACGGGCCGTTTATGACTCGAAAAGTCAATAAAAACAGGTACTACGGCTTTTTATGCAGCAACAATTAATCATATAGTATAGTATTAAAAGTACCATAGGATACTATGTATAACAAAACAAGATTTGTTAAGAAAATTTGAGGGCGGCCATCCCTCGGGAATCTCAGATTCAAGCCTAGTCTGATCTATATAGCGTGTCCAATAGTAAGTCTGTAACGATGGATTAAAAAATGTGACAAATTCTGGATAAGGGTAGCTTTGATTCATTATTTGGCTACTTATTTCAGGACACACACTGTACTACATTTCATGATCAAATTGGCAGCAATGATGGGAATTATTAGAAAAAATATTTTAATTCTATCATGATATAGCGTGATTTTGCTGACTGGCACTAGACATTGGTTTTTTTAAACAGGAACCGTATTTAGAGATATACTAAACTGGATTTAAAACTTGGGTTTGGTGTTTTACACTTGCTACGCTATGCTGTGGTGTGCTGCTGCAACGATACTACTACTACGATATACTATACGATACTAATACTATCTACTACTATATACTACTACTTACTACTACTGCTACGGCTTACTGCCTTGCACGGATAACCACCACTACAAACGACTAACTTTACTACTATACTGCTACACTAATGCTACCTGTATACTACTACTGCAACTACGCTTCTTACTGATAATACATATAATATATACTTATAATCGGACTACCGGGCTATACTGACTACGGGGGCTACGGCTACTACTTGGCGACGAATGAACGATACTACTACCACGACTTCTTCTACTACGACCACTATACTACCACGAGACGACGACGACGACAGACGACGACAGATCGACGAAGACCAAGAAAGGCGAGACGACGACGAGACGTATCACGCACTCACGGGGGGGGGGGCAGTTGTTATCAAAGGTGTATATGAGAGTGACATGGACTTCCAAATGCACCCTAAACACGTATTCCAACGACTAAAAAAACTACCCTTAAAACAAGATTTTGTATGTTTTTGTACCATAAACAAGGTTTTTGTCAAGTTTTAACCACCCTAAACAGGAAAGCATGCATGTGCTGGATAATATACCCTTCTTTATTGGCTTATCATGTTGCTTTACTTCAAAATTACAATATTTTGATAATTTGGATCTAGCCGACATCACTATTTCAGGGGTTTTCGAAATAAAAATTACCCGTTTTTCCATATTTGCTTGTGTTGACACCCTCAACGATGTACGCGCGTACATCGCCGGTTGGAAAAAAAAGATAACCGTTTTACGCGTTTCTGGTTAGCATTCATATCCACCTTTGAATACAAGTGGCCCCCGGGCTACCCATACTACTACCACTACTACTACCCACGACGACGACTATATACTAAGACTACGAGCTACTTACTACCACTAATGCGACTATCTACTACTACTCTATACTACTATACTATTAATGGTACATACTACTACTGCTACTGCTCTATACACTACCACGCTACTGCTACTACTTGTGCTACTAATGCTACTACTACTACTACTAATAAAAAAAATACTAATAATATTAAGACTAATCAGAAGACGACTAATAATAATACAAATACCTTAATGAATAAATACAATACGAACAAATAAGAAAATAATACTACTACCACTACTACACTACGAAGACCACTACTACTACTAACCCAATACTTACTAATAACTATACCACTACTAATACTATTTAGACTACTATTTATACTACTACTACATACACTATACTATATACTATATACTACTACTACTACTACTACTGCTACTGCACTACTGCCAGCTGCTACTACTACTAAAACTAAAACAGGGTGCGGGTAGCATGCATTATATCAAGTGTAAAGTGTACATAAAAACAATTACCATATCCAATGATGAAGTACAGTTTTTAAGGTTCGGTATTTTTTGCAACGCACATGATAAGAGTTGCACGGAGAATTGGCCTCGACAAACATCCAGCAAAACACAGATGTATAAGCAAGGTGTAGGGCAATGGCGAAAAATTTTACACGTTCGTTGACTGTAGTAAAAATACTTAGGATATTACGAGGATATTTCCCAGGAAAGTCCCTAAAATGTCTACGTTGTTTCCTATAAAATAATGCAAACATTAAAAATAATCCATTGAACTTAAAATAAGATTATAGATTCATTGAGTAAGAAAGGAACATTTTTCTTTTCCCTTTCATGGCAATTTTCTTTATTTTGGGTGGTAAGTGCACCTTATAAAGAAGCACCATACATGAATAAATGTAGACTTTTACAATATTCCGCTGTGTAACTAAGATATATCACATTTTCACATATGAAAACGTGGCAGTCAATGATAACTGCGCACCACAAATATGAATACACCTAAAAGCTTCCGTTTAAATCGGGTGACGTGATTAAAGCGAGATAAAATATCGTACCATGGATACAAACACGTCCCTCCCCGGCATTTGATCTCAAAACTCGTCTTAGAGAAAACAGATCATGACTGGTCGGGTTTTACTAATCCTAACAAGGGTCTTTCTACTAAGGGCACTACGTGATTGCCCACAAGGGTCCACTTGACAAATGAGAACATTCGCAGCACTGTGAGCAATAAGGGGGCTTTAAAAGATCACCTTTTTTTTAAAAGTTAGAATTCGCACATGAATTCCATTACACAAAAGAAATCTCTTTTTTCACTGTAATGCTAAGTGGTTTTATGTTACAATCTACATGAGATGTTTTCACTTAGTTGTCTTTTAGTCTTTTAAGCAAGAGGTTGTAAGAGTTGCAATATAGTAATCCTTTGTCCATGTCCTTATTGTAATACAAGGTGAGCCATTAATAAAAGCGGAAATAAAATAAGGCTTGTGACATTTTCGTTATTAGCTAAACTTACGACTATGTTTGTCCTTTTAGTGCTGAGTATGAAGAGCGTCATTGCAACCGGCAACGTCCCCATCAGGTGAAGGTGAATGAGAAGCTTTTCCTTGTAATCATCAATGCGATATCTGCAAAATGCATACCAAAGGAACCTCACCCAAGTAATAATTAAAATCTTGACTCGTGATTAGGGGTGGGCAAGTTTCAACTTTAAAAAAAAAAAATTGAAAAAAAAACCAAGTGGATTCTATGGCCATTTTGGCTCTTTGAAAAAGAATCTAGCAAGCTTTTTCATTGAAGATAAATTTTTGGGTTGGTTCAATGGATTTTAAGTTTTGTACATAAAGTCAATGGGATTTTGAGGTTAAATTAGTTATTTGTCAATATATGCCACATACAAACTAATGACGACTATGTGCACACATGCACGTGCTACGTATATTGCCTCCCTTTGTAAAACCATATAGGTTTCCAAAATAACCAAGTTCATGATTGTCTAGAATAAAGAAAAAACCTTGCAGAGGGCGTGTAGTCACTTATTAGCACAGCTACAACCTTCACCTACTTGTTTAAATTATTTATAGAAACAGGAATACACCTCTTTATACACAATGAATTGCCTGCTACTATATGCTCATAATAGTACCACAAATGCACATGCTGGTATGAAAACATCCCAGTACCATTCACAGGTATTAGCAAGTTATGTAAGTGGTTGCAAAGGCTTGACCTTCACAAACTAGTTGTCTTGTTTTGGTTGCCTCAATTGAAGAGAGTTTTGGAAAAAATATATTTTCTGCCATTGAGAATAAATTTGCTATTTTTTTTCTTTAACAATTATTTGCCTAAACCTATAAAGCACCTAATGGTGAGTTTCTAGCAAAATCCACAATCAGGATGAAGATCATGTTTGTTTTTGTTTTTCCAAAAGTAGCAGAAAAGCCCTCTAGACTTCATGTACAAAACTTAAACTCCACGGAACCAACTTAAAAAATTATATTGAGTGAAAAAGCTTGCCTGATTCATTTTCAGGAGCAAAAATCACCATAGAATATGCTCGTTTTACAAAAGATTTGTAAAAAAGATTCATACTTGCCCACCCCTATTAATATTAAGACACTTAATATGTTTAAATATTGTTGCTCCGTGTTTACATCCCTAACGTCCCTTAATCGCTTCAAAACCCACCTGACAAAAAATCACGGAGCAGACTTTTGCCTTGAGTTAGTGAGAAATTGACGACAAAAATACCGCTATCTCACTTTTTTTGCGGTGATTGTCAATTTTTCCTCTAGCGGCCGTTAGGAATAAAAATCAGGTGGTTTAAATATTTAAAAACGTCAGGAGGTCACCGCACGTCCAACAGAATTATGGTACCAAAGCAAGCCCTCACATTTCAATTTCGTTTTTTTCTTTTTATTTAATGGATTCAGTAATTTGTTTTTAGACAAGATCCTCCGAAAATTTATAAATACAAAATTAAAAAAAAACACACCTTGGTTTTTTACTATCTGTAGGAAAAAAGTTTTTTGGGGCTATCTACAGGAAAAATGATTTTGTTTGGCCTGATATAGTACTTATATGATGACTCACATGAATCGGTATAGTGACTTAAATTGGCATTACCATAAGTTCTATATTTTAATTAAGGAAACGTCATGTATGGAACATTTTTCTTCTCCCGACTCTTTTGTAAAATTGTTAAAATTTTGTCTTGTTCATTTTAGATCATTCCAGTGACAACGCAAAATTCTACCAAAATAAATAATTATTTGAAAGCATATTTCTTCATCATAAATACAATAAATATCGAATAAGAGTACTATCGCTACTTACCGAAGCCACGCCAGTATTGCCATCGCAAGAGCAAGGCATATTATGGATGCTGAACATCCGACGTTCGTCAAATTCGAAAGTAGTCTCTCGTCATAGCTTGAAGGCTTTCAATATATAAACCAAAGTATAAGTGAAAAAGTGCCTAGCGACTATGCATACACGATAATCAGTTTCAGTTAGGATCAGTTGCAAAGTCGGATCAATATCTGATTATCCTTTGTAAGTCACGTTTGATTGATAAAATCGATCCATGGATCCTACAATGCACTACATAACTATTATCATAACTATAAGAACTTTGAGTCTAACCATGTTAAAATCTTGCTAAACTATCGATAAATTACCCTGATTCTGACTTCTCTCTGGGCCACGCATAGTATAAAATTTGGATATGCGTGCCAACCGGACTTTCGACAACTGTTGGGAATTAATAACTTGCATGAATGATGGTAGATACCGTAATTTTACACACCTTTCTTTTTTTAACGTGAAATAAACATATTACAGGGTATTTCCTTTAAAAAAGGACTTGACAAAGGCACTGATATACTTTGCAGTCAAAGATGATTTACACTCTCTGTAATTTTACGGTTACCTACACGCAGCTTGGGTACACCCTTGTAACTTCACCTATTAAAAAGTCATTCTTCATAAACTTTTATATATGTTATCAAACCGTTTTCAAATGAAGGGTGTGTTTGTAGATTTGTCCAGAATACTTTCAAGTTTGAAAAAAAAAAGATAAAAAATGTCTTTTTGACAGCGAAGACTGAAATATAACAAATTTGTAAAAATTACAAGCATTTACTAATGGTGTATGCAATATTACGAATGTAAATTTACGAATGTTTCTTACAGTACAGGGTCCACGACCATAAGTGATGACAAGACATGACTTAGTTATGTTAAAATAAAAGTCATTTCGATGAGAGTAAAATATCTGGTGGTGGTGTAATTAAGGTATGCTAATAATGGTGTTTCCAGATTACCAAGATCAACACAAGGGCGCATCATCGCATTCTCACATATTCTGCTGGCGGAGGAAATTACACACCTGGCCAAAAGTATTGGCAACAGGCGAAAAAGCAATTATATTCACAAATTGATTTAAAATTGTATCAGCAGCTCTTGACTATGTGGGGGTTTCAAACAGATGATGTTTCCCAGAATCAAGTCGTGCGACAAACGTTTAATTTGATTTTCATTATCCCTTAATATGGCGGGTTAAAGAAGCTGGCTAATGATAACTTGCCGATTGTGCTCCAGAAGGAATACAGGCAGAGGAACGTCAAAAATGGCTGCCAAATAGTCGCTAAATGAACTTTACGAGTTTGTCAGGGTCTACTCTAAATGTTTAGGGCAGAAATTGGTGTGGTTGAATGGACCGGAAATGAGATAATGCCAATAAAAGATTGGAGCACGTTCACCACCGTTGGACTCGGAAAATTTAATGGCAAGAAAGAGGTCACGTGATAACCTGAAAACAACTTTTAATGGCACCGTTGACATTGTGCTGCTTGTCATGTAATGTGAACGCGTAATTTACACATGATTTACGTAAACCACGTGAGTTATCATTAGAATTGCATTTCAGGTGTCTCGGATTTCTCGAATATTTCGAAGACCACTGTCTTCCATTGACTTTATCTCGTTTCCGGTCCACACAACCACCATGATTTTTCTCCCATAAAAAAAATTAAGTAAACCCTAATGAACCCGTACAATCCATTAAGTGGCTGTTTTGAAGCCATATCTTTTGTGTCTGTGTCTGTATTCCTCCTGGAGCGCAATCAACAAGTTATCGTTTGCTGTTCCTTTTATCCGCCATATTTAGGGAACGTGACAATCATATCAAAGTTTTTTCACTCTCTTGGATTTTGGGGAATAACATTTGTATGAAAAACACAACTTGGGAATTTAAATACGTATTGAGTGGTCAAGAATCCATGGTATAATTTGAAATCAATTGGTGATTATGAATTTCGTTTTCTGAATGTTGCAATACTTTTGGCCAGTGTGTGTATATACTAAACCATTCAAGAGCAATTATTCCCACATGGGCACACAAAGATTTAACTATCTATTATAACAGAAATCCAATCCAATTAAATACTTTCAACGTTAAGAATATTCCAAACAACTTTCGAAAACAACTTTTGCCCATTTCCATAAATGAAATTGAATTTTGTTTTTCAACTCAACCTAATATACACAAATGAATTCGTGTTAACATTGTATACTAACATCTGCTGGGCGAATCTGCATCATGACAGCATAGTTGGTTGTATGGTTGCAGTAGCATGTGACAGATGATTCGTCTGTAGCATCAAGTACTTCGCATCCATACTCTGACCACATTCCACTTCTGTAAAATATTAAAATGTAGCCGTGTTTTATAAGGGACGTGGCTTATTCCTGAATAGGTATTTATTAATTACACCATAAACAAATTAATAAATAAGGTATTTATTCATTACACCATGAACAATATACTTACTCTTCTTCATCCCAATATACACACCGAGGATGTACTTCTTCATCACGTCCTAACTGAATAGTCCGCTTGAATCAATGAACGGCAATTTAATGAAACGAAATAAAATACAAATTAAAAATAAGAAATATATTTGTTGATTGGGGTGTCACTGAAAAGCTCAGGAAGGGGCCACTGTACTGATCTACAACAATATACAACCAGGTTTAAAGTATATGAGACATAAATGAGTGAAAAAGGTTAGGCATACCGTATTTTCATTCGAATAATAAATACAAGGGGACTGAAAAAATTAGCTTATTTAAAGTCACTTTAACATTTGATTCAATGGGAGCATTATTTGGTGGTGCCTCTGCACTTTAGGGCGCACAGCACTTAATCACTTCACGGTGGGTATAGTTTTGGTAAAAATATAAGATCGACTGTAGACAATTTGGCGTGACGTGGTATGGAAATACTGAAATTTTAACTACTTATGGTCAATACTTGGAATATCAGAAAATAAAGAATTTTAATCTATCAAGAATGAATCTTCACAAAACACATACATCTGTCGTACTTGGACTTCCTTATTCGATGAAAAACAAAATACAGGTTTTTATAGTCTGGGTAGGGACAGTAAAGGTGGGTACACTGTTAAAAAAATCCGTAAATTTACGGAAATTTCTGGCAGCAGTATTTCCTGACATCTTTGGGTAAATTTACAGAAATTTCTGTCAATTAACGGAACTTTGACAGTAATTTTACAGAAATTTGTCTCATATTGTGGAAAAATGTATATTTTAACAGAATTTTTCCGTAATTTAAAATTACGGAACCAAAAAAAAGTCCGGAAATACTGCTGCCAGAAATTTTTGAAATATTTCCGTAAATTAACATTTTTTATGTTTTATTTTTAATTGTTTTCTAAAACAGATTTTCCGTAAATTTACGGAAAATCTGTTTTCTTAATTTATGGAAATTTTTAACAGTGTAGTTTTCATTCGCTTTTTTAATTTGTCAAATAAGACCCCTTTCATGACAAATTAATACTTTCAGTGCGCATGCCTCACTGAGGGAGTATGGCCCAGTGTCATGCAAGCAAGTCCCCCAAACCCGCACCCTCTGAACTAAACTTTTCGAAATAAGCTTTTCTCGAGGACAACATAAAAGACAAAAGAATCACGAAATGTACCTGGGTAAATACAATGGTTCATAGACAAATCGGATTTACTTGTACCTTGATCAAAGATTTCTTGAATGAAGCAGGGACGCTTATCCTTTCATTATCGCAAAGAACTGAAGCAGAGACAACATCAGCTGCAATATAACCAGGCAATCCAGACAAATTCATTGCTTCATTTGATGTTGAGGCAGCAAGACCATTGTAAGATACTCCAATAAGTACGCAGTTTGCAGTTTTACGACCTGGAACGGAATTGAACAATCGTAAATTAAAAGTGCTTTGTAAATGATTGTTTTAATTCTTAAAACACAAATTTAAAGGCTGATTCAGAGATTTCCCCATGAGGGCGCCCTCAATTTTCAAACAAATTGTATTTTTGCATGTACATAATGCTTGTCCATATACTAATCACTGTGTGAAATAGCTAAGCTCAAATCGAAGTCCTTCATATAGAAAATCACATCTTTGTTTAAAAATTCCGTTCCGGAAATTTTGTTATACACAGTATCCCATGGCACTGTTATATACACATAAATGTTTACTGCATCAAAACGAAAAATCCGATTCATCTCAAACTTTGGAATTGAGCATTCTAGGTGACTATCTTTAGTTCTAGTTGACTATTTTTAATTAATATATTAAAAAAATATATTCTGAAATCTCTGAGTCAGTTAAGGAGTGAGCATATTATTATGTATTATTTAAACTGTTTAATCAGTTACTTTTTAGCAGCATGCTCTATTCTTCGGTCTCGGAAAATAGTACTCCACGCCCTCCAGTTCATCTCGGGAGCCAATAGATTCCACAAGATCCCTCATGATCATTAAAAATGTCATAAACTATTATAAGGCAAATTCTTTGGGGAAAAAGTACTTCGGGGAAAGTGATTTTTCATTTTGGGTTTGGAGAAACGATTGAATTGGTATAACTGATTTTCATTTGGTTTCCAGTTATGTGGTCGTGCTGATGTACCAAATCGATGACTGTAAAATTTCAAACGTAAGAGTTGTTTTCGGAAGGGGGAGGGGTCCACTTGGGCCGACCCCCATTTACCAACAGGTGTGCAGAAGACTTTAATGCCCTTAAGTGTTAAGGAAATCAAACTCAATAAGGTATATTGCTCTCGACATATTGCTCTCGATATCAGTCTTTTATTGTTATTATTTCTTCTTACCTGGTGAAGAAAATGAGTGAAAACCTTGTTTATCAATTTGTAAATAATCGGAATCTGGTTTAGTGTTTCCTTTGAAATTCCAGCCTTGCTCCCCTAAGACGTCGCTTGATTTTTGCTCAACTTTGGCAACTGTTTGTTCGAATGAAAACAAAACAAAAATGGTCATTAAACAGATTATATACGCCTGCAAACAGGTCAAGACAGTGTCAAATGCTAATAAATATGATATTTTTCAAATGGGCAGCTTTTTAATTATGTCAACCTTAATCCAAATAGCTTGATTTATGTTTCACATCAAAGGTAATGCTAATAATGAAGTTTCATAAGCAAATATTTAATTTCAACGAATACATGACAAAAGGTGAAAATAGCATGCTGCGGAAGTACATTCCACCAAATACCTCTTTCAACCACCCAGTACTACTTCTTTTGTTTGAAACAATAGGCTTGAGATTTTATAAAGTTCGTAGTGACTCCATTGATTTGAAGATTATGTCTTTTTCGAATATGTATTCTAGACATGTGATGTCATATCATCGTTCCGACGTACAATTTGAAATATTTCACACCGTACAACGTACGTCAGCAACAGTGAAAAGCTGTGATTTGTTTTTTCTTTTGCTGGTATTCTTCAGCTTTGTCCCTCTTACAGACAAAATTGTACCAGTTTCCATCACTAAAAAGTACACTTTCTGAGAATACGTTTGCAACGGAGGTGTTTGTGTGGCTTACAATGTCATCAGGGTCATACAACCCCCCCCCGGGGGCACTTGTATTCAAAGGTGGATATGATGCGTGAACAAGAAAACGCGTAAAAAGGGTGTCTTTTTTTTCAACAGGCGATGAACGCGCGTACATTGATTAGGGTGTCAAAAACAGCAAAATATGGAAAAAAGGGTATGTTTTTTCGTAATCCCGAAATTGTGATGTACGTGAGATCAAAATCATCAAAAATATTGTAATTTGGAAGTAAAAGCAACATGAGCAAAGCCAGATAATAAGGGTATATTATCAACACAATGCATTGCTTACTTGTTTAAGGTAGCAAAAACTGACAAAAAAAGACTTGTTTATGGTAGCAAAACAGAGAAAAATGCTTGTTTAGGGTATGTTTTTTAGTCGGTGGAAATACTTGTTTAGGGTGCATTTCGAAAGTCCATGTTCACGCATCATATCCACCTTTGCATACAACTGCCCCCCCCCCGTACAAACCGAGAATGGGATTGGAATTAAATCTTCAGCTCCTTTGCTTCTATCAGAAATACTTAAAATGCTATTGTTCAAATACCAAAAGCCTAAATAATTTATAAGTTCTGGGTCCTAAAAGCCTCTGGAATGTATGTCCGCTATTACGGAATTGTCCAAAGGTTACATTACAGTTGGGATGAATATGGCTTTAGACGGATAGGAAGTAAACACAAAATACACCATTCAGGTGTGCCTCGGCCTGCTTTTGACAAAAAAGAAAATTAAAAATTTTCAGGAAAACCGAATTTAGTTTCTCAAACTTAATGCCCAAACTGCACCTGAAGTACAACAAAGAAAATAAATAGTTAACTTTTAGAGTTTTATCATACATTTTGTAAGTTTGAGGACAGAAATAGCTTAAAGGTTTCCGAATTCGGCAACCTTTTAAAAATCATTTTTGGAATTGCATAGCTTTGATTTTCTTGTGTTAAAAAGCGAAATAAATGGGAAAAACAGCATGAGAAATATAGTAAGCAAAATAAAGTATACACCAATATATCAAATCTAACATGCATTATAAAAATGTAGTTTGGGCACAAAGTTATGGTACACTGTCAGAGGCACACATGAACGTAAATATTTAACACAGAGTGAATAGGGAGCTTATCCCTCTTAGTATATTAGTTCAAGGTTAGAGTATGAACATGCAAACTTAATTTAATCGTTTGACAATAAATTTTAAGTGCCAAAATCTCCGGTGGTTAAACACTTTTCAAGCTACTTTTTACATGTGGATTTTGAGCATACTCTGATGTCCTCGTTATTTACTCCTAAGTTTCAATATTATGTGTCCAAGAATAATCAGTCGACCTTACCTATTTTCTCCGTGTTAATTGTCAGAGGTTCATCAAGGGGGAGATTTTTGGCAATCGCTTCCAGTGTATTTGCAACGTTTTGCACAAATGTTCCCATTGATTCTGGAATTTCATTTCCACTTGCAGCTGATGTAATTGCTTCACCGACTTTCCTATGGTTTCCTGGAACAACAAGAATTACATTTTGTAGGTGATCACTTTACAGAGTTGTGCTAAAGGAGGGTGTTATCAGTACTAACGTTTCTAACCTACCTCTGCAATGTCCTCGCTGACCAGATCAGGCCTGCATTCTAATATATGCAGATATTCTTCCAGAGAATCAGACTCCGGTGATTCCAATGAAGCGTATTGTTCACAATCTCCACTCGAAACTATTGTGTTGCATGATAAATCAAGAAAGTAGACATGATCATAAAAAAAAACTTCTAATGTAATGCTGACTGAAGCATCTTGACAATTTCACAAAATGCGAGCTACACATAAAATTACTTACAGTATTGCCTCTGAAAATAACGTGTAAGAATGCTTTATCTTACGAAAATTAAACTTGTCCACAGCAGTTAAAATGAGTTATACAAAATTAATAAGTATACTCCCTGTTACCTTCACCCGGACCCGTGCTAGACAATTTCCTGGGCCTCGCACACCAAGAATATTAACAGTAAAGATTGGGCTGTTGTGACATGCCGCCCCAGTGGCGTAACCAGACCTTTGAAAATGGGGGAAGGGATGCCGAGGTATTTTCTTAGAAGGGCGAATTTGGGTCCTTCTCCATGAACACTGTACAAACGGTCAGGTCATTTGGGGGCTGGCGGGGAAGGGGGGGGGGGCTCGTGCCCCACTGGTTACGCCACTGTGCAGCCAGCACAATTTTGTGGGCTTGCCAGACGATATCGAGTTACAGTTTCATTGAAAAACAGCCTAGAGCCGAGACACTATGTCCAGAAATCAAGGCCAGGTTCCGGCCAGAATTGCCTATGTCTCCCTACTATTAGCAATGGTTCAGCTTCACTGCTCTAAACAATGAAACCGCTGAAGTGAATATCGGCTACTTTTAGCCCGGGTCCCTGGATAAAGGGTTAATTTTGACATCATCTACTCAAATGCTCTGGCCGGCGTGTCGATGATGCAGCGTTCGTCATAATCTTTAATGCTTAAAGCATTCCTTTCCTGTGTGCGCACAGGATTCAACAAAAACAAATAGTGAACAGTAGCACCTTTAGACGTAACCAATTTTGAAACTCTATGCCAACCTTTTTTCAGAAGAAAGTGAGAAGGGTCACACTTTGTCTTTCTTCTGGCGTAATGATCTAGGGGATGAAGTCCTGAAAATGTTGATCAATCGATTTTGTCATTTTAAAAATAATTTATCCATGTTTTTCAATGATTCATGGCGAATTTGCTTTTAAAGAGACACTGGCACATTTGAAAAATAGTGCGCCCTCACGATTTTGCAAAATTGACTTTTTGCATGTTGTAAAGCTTTTATATACATTAGCCCTCACCTGAAATGTTTAGGACCAAATCAGCGCCTTCATGGGCAAACATAACGATTTTTATAATTAATGTCGCCGGCGACATTTATTCAGCAGACGACGGAAATGGCTTTTAATGCAAGAAAACACACGCCGGAGCCTGATTACATGAACCCTGCTTGACCGGTCTGTGACCTATGGAACCGGACTATGGCTCCTATACTGTATAGCAAAGCGGCCTATTCGACGAGATACTGGATTTATTCCAATGAGCGCCTGGCTCCATCTAATGTTTTTCATTACTCAACATGGAGATAAAGAAAACCCGTGTGAATTCTAAATCAATTCAAAAGTCCATGCTCTTACCAGTCTGACGTTTGGTAGAAATATCTAAATATCTCGTCTGCTCGTCAGTGCTTGCAGAAAGTGTAGTCGTTTTTACCTGTGTGCTTTCAACATTTTGCATTGTTGTTCTACCATCACTCACAGTTTTCGTCTGCAAAGTTGTTGCTGTATCAATACAAATAAAGTGCATACTTTCACAAAAGCTAATCTCACAAGGTTTGAAATTATTTTGTAACACTCTTTTATTGCAATAAAGTTTGTAAATGACGAAACACATTCTTCGCGTAAGTGAAATTGTTTTGAAATCCCACGTTCTATGTACACGTGTGGCAGACGACTATATGTCTCTCTGTTAAAGGTTTTTTTTTTTTTTTCATAAAAGCGAGGGCTTCAGCTCTAAAAAAACACCTCCTCCTCCGGTACACCACTGATTATGTTTTTGATAGGTATAACACAATGTAGCTTAAATTGCCAATTGCACCCCCACCCCGTCAGAGGTCCATGCTCTTACCAGTCTGAGGTTTGATTGAAATATCTAATTGTGTTGTCTGCTCGCCAGTGCTTGCAAGAAGCGTAGTCGTTTTTACCCGTGTGCTTTCAACATTTTCCATTGTTGTTCTACCATCACTCACAGTTTTCGTCTGCAATGTTGTTGCTGTATCAATTATCAAATAAAAGTACATTACTTTTACAAAAGCTAATCACACAAGGTTGGAAATTATCTTGTGATACTCTTTTACTACAAAAAATGTTTGTAAATGACGAAACACATATTTCGCATACGGGAAATTTCTCTCTATTCAAAATTATTTCATAAAATGCGAAGGCTTCAGCTCTCAAAGCCACCTCCTCCACCCGGTATGCCACTGCTTATTTTTTTCAAAGGTAACACAATGTAGCTTAAAGGTGCGTTTCGTGATTTTAGCACATTCTGTTTTATTCATTGTTCACTAGATATCCTTAAGAAAAGCTTATTCACAAAGTTTGTGTTGATCCCGATCTTGCGGTTTTGTGTTGCGAGCAATTACTTGATTCCCACGGTCCCATAGGCTACTGTGGTGTAATTTCTGTCCGTTTACGGACAGAAAATACAAAATTACGAATTTCGTACAGATACGACCGAATTTGCACGTAAGGTCCACGTGGATTACTAAGGCTAACAGTTCAGATGATATAAAAATCTCAACTTTTTTTAGGTAAGTCGGGGGGACGAGGTTGTGGATCACGAAATGCCCCTTTAAATTGAATTCACCATGTTGTCAAGTCAAAAGTCCACGCTCTTACCAGTCTGACGTTTGATTGAAATATCTAAATGTGTTGTCTGCTCGCCAGTGCTATCAGGAAGCGTTGTCGTTTTTACCCGTGTGCTTTCAACATTTTCCATTGTTGTTCTACCATCACTCACAGTTTTCGTCTGCAAAGTTGTTGCTGTATCAATGCAAATAAAGTCCATTACTTTCCTAATTTTGCAGAAGCCCGGGTGCAGAGGTCATCACACATACTTGGTAACTAGATGATTTTCAGCGAGTAATTTTCGTATAAAACGAATGGATTAAGACTAGAAACTCTGCACATCACATCGATCAGAGTTGCTGAAACATTATCCCATACAACAATATGTGCAAGTTGAGTTATTGGGGTCAGAATTTCAAACAAAAACAATTTTAGAAAAGGTGCGATGTCATCAAGCACTAAACAGTTTCATAATGCTTCGTTCTGGGTTAAATTGTGCTGAAATGGCTTGAAAATGGTTTCGATTTGATCATACGATTTGTTTTGCTTCTGCTCTACAATCAGTTTTTCAACATAGCTTGGAAAATCCCCAAACTATCTATAGTACTAATTTATTTTTTTCTTCTCTTCCATAATAAACAAAGGATTTTTCTTTCTCAAGTAAAATAGAGAAATAAAATAATATTTTTATCACAAAATGGGACACTACTATAACATATCCAATTCACAGTCCCGCTAGGGGTATCAAATCCAGTAAGATTGTTACTGATGCCCTGATACTAATAGGAAAATGAACCTAAACATGTCAGCAAAATAATGCGGACTGTATATTTTTTCTTACAATAGCGAAGTGTTATATTTCTTATACATTGTTTTATAAAGTATATTTTATTCACATATGAAAACAGATTCTACTAGGGGTATAATTTCACTGGCAATTAGTCCCGTTTGGAGTATATTTTCACCGAAAACTAACATATTTTCACGAAAAACTGGTCCCGTTTAAGGTATATTTCACTGAAAATTGGTTCCGTGTTAGGGGTCACTTTAATTTGCTTTGATGTTCATGTGTGTGTGTGAGACATAAAGTACTTTTTCCAATGAAATTGGACCATCTTAGATATGTAGCTAACCATCTGCAACCTGCAACCATAACAAATAAATGTAATAATGGAACCATGTTCTTAGGATCACAATCAGAACATTTGTCGAAGCGTCTTCCATCAGCTATTGCAGTCACATAGATTTTGTTGTTTCTCGTGCACAAAAAAAATAAGGCATGTTTGTCCAGCTGACCTCATGACTGACTGAATCTGTTTTAGATTCGAATCAATTGATGAAATTCTGTGTCGAGAGTTGAAAGACGATATTCATGTGGAAAATTACGAAACTCGAATAACTCTCGTAGGGAAACAGATCAATTCGGCAACAAACCAATTCGGCAACATACTAATTTTGGCAATAAACCATTTCGGCGACAAATCAATTTGACTACAATTTATATGGGGCGACAGTCTGGATACTTCGTACGCGTGAGTTCGACTCTCTCTGCCCTTCTCTCTCTCTATCTCTCTCTCTCTCTCTCTCTGTCAAGAGGGTGTTTCCATAAGGTGACATCCTTTTCTGACATACTTTTCTGACACCCTATGAATTCGGAAACCTTAACGGAATAATTCACATAAACCGTGTGGTTTATTCCGTTAATGTCGGCGTTAAGGTTTCGAATTCATAGGGTGTCAGAAAAGTATGTCAGAAAAGGGTGTCACCTTATGGAAACACCCTGTCAAGTATAACTGGTGTCTTGCAATACCTATTACATCCTTACCAGGCTGGCATTGGCCGCTCAAATAGCCAATCACTTCAATGCGTAGAGAACATTTTCCAATGCACTTTACGGGGTCAATTTGTATGTAGCGTGCGCTGATGATCTCTTCAAAGAGGATTGTTCCAACCAAATTTGCACTGTTATTTGCAGTAAATGTCTATAATAATGAAGCATGCACATAAAGAATTACAATAAAGTGTATCAAATTGAAGTGAGCAGGTGGAAAATTCATCTAATACAAAGAGAAAGGTGTTTAGCCAACATGCACTAGTATTAAGTAAACCAACATATTGTCCTCTTATGAGTGTAAAATCACTGATGTGTGACAATAATAATAATAATAATACATTGCATTTAAACGGCGCTCCACAGAGAACACAGCGCCTTACAGAAAGTACTTAAAACACCAAATTATATAATAAACATGAAATACATAGCATAATATACTACTACTATACTACTACTACTACTACTACTACTACTACTACTACTACTACTACTACTACTACTACTACTACTACTACTACTACTACTACTACTACTACTACTGCCTCAGCCGGAATCTAGCACGGATCATCCAGTCCATACTATCCTGCATGCATGTCGCAAGCTCATTTTTGTCTACCACTCCTGCGTCCCTTTTCGGGATGTCTACGTAAGTTTTTCGTTGTCCGCCCTTGTCCGATGTCCATGTGTTGGTTCTTGTTGCAACCTTGTCTCCAACCTTAGGTAGTTCACCATAAAGCACAGAGTTATGAAGCCGTTGTCTCCAGTTGATGTTAAGCACTATCATCAGCATTCTGGTGTAACAGCAATTGAGAGACCTCTCCAGAACTGGGGTTAATGACCATGATTCACACCTATACAGTAATACTGATTCTACAGTTGCTGTGAAGAAGCTCAATTTTACTTCTCGGGACATTTGGGATTTCCATATGTGGCTCATCTTGTTTAGGGCTTTCCATGCAAGTGCCTTCCTGATTTTTGATATATCGGCTTCTGTGGATTCTACCCATGATCCAAGGTATTTGAAGTCATCGACCCCCTTCAGAACTGCCCCTGTAGCGGTTCTCAGTGCCTCATGTTCAGGTATATTGCATGTCATTACCTCTATCTTTTTGGCATTCAGGCAAAGCCCCATCTTATTGCATTCTGTTTCTACCCTCCAGAGTAATTGCTGAACATGCTCAATCTGGTTACATAAGAGTCAAATGTCATCCGCAAAGTTCAAAGTACGACTTTCTTGGTGTTATTGTGAATCCAAGTTCGGTTTCCATGGTGCTTGTGGCACGCCTTAGGACATAATCAAGTACGATAATAAAGAGAAATGGTGCAAGTGTGTCTCCTTGCAGTACTCCGGTCATGATATCAAATTCTTGCGTCTCTCCGTCCAGTGTTACAACCTTAGCTCTTGCGTTGGAATATACATTTCCTATGGCATTAAGAAGATTTTGTGGTATACCATAGGCTTTGAGGATTTTCTTCATCTTGCTTCGGTGGATGGAGTCAAACGCTTTCTTGAAGTCAATTAACGTCAGAACCGCAGGCAAGTTGTTCCTCTTCACTTCTTCGAGGATACGTCTAAGGGCCAGGATTTGAGCTACAGTCGTTCGATTTGGCCTGAAGCCGTTCTGGTTTTCTCTTAGTTTGGGATCTATGACATTCCTGATTCGGTTGAAAATCATGCTGTTGAAGAGCTTCGTAATATTACACGTCAGACTGATACCTTTGTAGTTGTCAGTGTGGGATAGGTTTCCTTTTCTGGGAACTGATGATATCAGAGAGTGACCATTGTTCAGGCGTGCTGTTCTCCATTAAAGTCCTGTTGCATATTTCGAGTACAATGTCATCTAATTCACAGTTCTTGAATACCGCTGCGGGATATTGTCCGGCCCTGGGCTTTTACCCTGTTTCAAAGACGACTTTGCCTTGGAGTATTCTTCCATTGTAAATGGCCCATCATCAATATTGCATTGAGGTCAGTGAATACTGCTGGTATCTCCTCTTCAGAATCAACCACACTTGGTGCTGCACCTAGGAGCCCCTTGAAGTGTGTAAACCATGTGTTTACTCTCTCTTCAGGGCTTGAACCTGCAACCTGCCCTTCCTTTGGGTGTTTTCTTCCTGTGACCTCATTGATGAATTGCCATGCCTCGCCGTTCTTGCTAGCGCCATGGGCATGCTGTACTCGCTTGTGTGTATCAGTTATAGTGTTGAATAATAGCAAGTGCAGCACAGCGACATACAAAAGTTTTGAATAGGCCCGGTTTTTTTTTTCTCCATCGCTGAACAAATTCGAAAGTTCATTGCATAACGCGACATTCTTGAAATTTACCCACGGACTTCCTGCGTAGCATCAACAAGTACGGAAGGCATTGTCTGACATAAATGTTGTTCATAAGCACGTAATATCATAGGCGAAGGAAAGTCAAAGTTCGGTGGATGATATTTACGGCGTTTAAATATTGTGGTTAGCTAAGCGACTTGTTAAAATATTTAACCTGCGGTTTTTTAAACTGTGCGTTTAGCTAACCACCGTTTATTTTAACATCGTTTGAGAATACGGCCCAATGTGTATATTTTATCAAAAGACATGTATAGGTAGCATATACCCTTTGCAGCACAGCAGTTTTAAATAGGCCCGGTGTTTTTTCTCCATCGCTGAACAAATTCTAAAGCTCTTGCATAACGCATCATTCTTGAAATTTACGGTGGATTTACTGCGAAGCACTTAAAACTACGAAGGCATTATCTCGAATTGTTGACAAGACGTAATAAAGGACACCCCAAAAGATACAGAGTTATGTTAAATACACATAGCGTTACAAACATTGGGCTGCACGAACATGAAATTATATAATAAGTTCGTTTTCTTCCGGTTAAATTTTGATACCCTTCTTCCCCATTGCGATCAATATTGTCACAATACACAATATCCATTATAAGAAAATCTCTCCCTTTTTAAAAGTTGCAATAAAAGGTATAGCCATATTGATTGCCATTTAGTGAAAGACCGCATTCTTCCGCATGAAGTGTGTGTCACTTAATGCATGGTTGTGTATTGTAACCTTGTAATAATGTCTTCAGATGCAGCTTTGAAAATGTGACACATTTTCGTAAAATGGACATTGTGTTGGCGATATTGATCACAATGGAGCAAGAAAGGTGTCAAAATTTGCAGAAAAAAACAGACTATTGATATCATTTTATGTTTTCGTGCATAGACCAATGGTTTGTAACTTATGGGGGTATTTAGACATGCTGCGTTACTTTTTTGGGGGTCTTTATTATAGGCAAGATAAGTCACGGTTTGGTGAATGATATTTACGTCGTTTAAATACCGTGGTTAGCTAAAGACTTGTTAAAATATTTAACCTGCGGTTTTTTAAACTGTGCGTTTTAGCTAACCACAGTTTAGGCCTAACCACCGTTTATTTTAACATCGTTTGAGAATACGGGGCCCTCCGATATTTGAATCAAGTACTGATTTTTTTTCTGCTAATGTTATCTGATTGTGGCGAGAAACTTCTTTGTTTATAATTGAATGATTGATTTGTGGAATTTTATTTTTGCACCAAACAAACATTGTTTATCAAGTGTTGCTTACATTTGGGTTATTAGACATCTGCATTCGCTGCCGCTTTCGGTCATGCTACGGCGCCCGGGAATTGTCTATTTTCGTCAGAAAATAAACGCATTCTTTGTTCAAACTCCCTGGTCCGTGGCAATGTGTAAACGCATGGCGTTTGATAACAAAAGTATTCAAAATTATTTCCTTACCTTAGGCTCATTTCCATTCATGATATACATCAAAGAGTCGTCTGAATTACCAACCTGAATTTGCAATTCTAGTTCAAATCTTTCATTTGTTTCACTGCCTTGAGTTTTAATTCCTGTAATATTGACGTTAGAATCAAACTCGATTTGGATCCAAGCATCCGTGTCCAGGTCGTCCCGTACGAACTACTAGAACTACTGGACCGACTACTGGAACCTTCATAGTCTATGTCGATTTCAGCCGTACCTAAAGTTTCCGGCGGTCCGCATCCTGTGAAGGATAATTTATTAAATACTAATTTATTCTGGATTATAATTTTATTATTTTGCATGTGGGTATAACTTGCGGAAATGCATTGTTGGGGTGAAATTTTGAGTGAAATTTATTGGCATGGTTCATTTGGCAATGTTTGGGTATACCTGCATGTTCCGTAAAGAACTAGTAATTTACAAGGGGTTTTCATTCCCGTTAGTTCCTAAGGTGGGGTTTATGGAGCCCCCACGGAAACCCCTTTCTCGAAGGAAATTTTACGCGACATTTACACCGCATGCGTAATCTCATATGGCAACACCAAATCAGTAATAAAAATGAATTTTATTATATGGGCAGTAAATTAGGGGAAAATCATTGTTTTCAAAATACACAAAAATAGGACAAAAAGACAGGAAACGCCAATGACCCTTGTACTTACATCATATACTTTGAAAAATAATTTTTATGTTGATATCTACTCTATATAAAAGACTGATATTACATATGTTTAACACGAAATCTGCAATTTTAGACAATCCTGTATCTTTCTCTAGCTATCTCCAGGGAAAGATTAATAAACATTCATCCTCGTCTACCTTGAGAACTAAGTATTTAAAATTTACAAAAAAAAATAATTAATAAATTGTATATGTTAATATACCGTTCTAATGCTATCCGCTAGGAAAGCGAAGGACACCTTTAGGACCTAACACCTATAGATGATATCTATCGCTCCTCGGATACAAAGTCCTAATTTTGTGAAATTGTGTATAGGTCTCTTCGCGGACTGGCTCCACCATACCTTACTGATGATCTAAATTTGTATAATGTGTTGGATAGTAGTTCTGATTGTGCAAGACGAAGGGTAAGGAGGTCTACTTCTGATGTTACAGGGCTTGTTATTCCTCATACCAAGCGTATAGACTTGGCGACAGACCATTCAATGTAATTGGTCCTAGACTGTGGAACAGGCTTCCTGTTAACATTAGAGAGGCACCTTCCACCAGTATCTTTAAACGGCTCTTGAAAACATACTTATTTCCTTATGTTGAAAAATTTGGATTGGTTATTTTTCCTTATTATGCTCTATGTCATGTTGTATATTAATTTCGTATCATTGGATTTGTCGTAAGGCACTGTGTTCTTTGTAGAGCGCATTATTATTATTTTAGATGATATAAAAAATCTCAACTTTTCAGGTAACTCTGAGGGATGAGGCTGTGGATCACAATATATGCCTTTAATATTATTCTCACAATTGGTTTCGTTGACCTTGACAACATAGTATAGACACAAAGATCAATTCAGTATGATTTTTTACAAAGATATTTCGGTGTAAATTGGCGGCCATATTGGAATCTAATGGCTGCAAAAGATATTATTAAAAAGTAATATTATATTTGGATTCTTTGACCCTGAAAACATAAGAATATACGCAAAAAATTAAAATTGATGTTATTATAACAAGAGTATCAGTTGTACATTGGCGCAATATTGGAAAATAGAATATACGCAGAATGAAGCTCGTGTCAGTATTATTAAGCGAAATATGAGGCATTGAAACTAAAAATGGCGGCCATTTTGAAAAATGACCATAATACCCGCCACAGGTCAGATCCAGCTGGGATCCCGTTTTGAAATAGTTCGTTATAGTCCATATTAAGTGTGTGCCAAGTGTTATATTTCTATCACAAAGTGTCCGATTGTTTTGCTTATCATCTGGATTTTGGTATTTAGTCCGTTTTACCCTACTTTGAAGGCTTTCCCTACTACAGGAGAAGTAGTAGATCTGTATGGTCCAATTGGTTTTAATACAACGGATGCAAAGGATTGTCCAAAAATTATATTGAGCTTTTGGGTGGTTTATTTAAAACGTTTGTCTGTCTGACTGTTGTTGGTGCGTTTTGTGTTTTGTTTTTGACAACGAAAACAACCTTGAGGGATGCAATAACCCCGCCTCTAATTATTATTTCGTATCAGATGCTGTACAACAATATGATTACCACCATGACTGGGATTATAAACAATCATTCTATCAAATCAGAAATGTAATTATATTTTTACAATCGTACTGCGCTTTTAATACGCCCTCGTCTCTAGAAATTTTAATTTACTAGTACTCTGCTCTTTTCAATTGCAATGATTATACATTTTGCTGTTACATTTCCAAACTACTGCAAATGCTTTGCTTTTGATAGATATTTCGTTACTTATATTTAATTTTAAAAGATGTATTTAAATATAGCTATTATCATCACAATCTTTACTGTTCTTCTTTGTTTTTGTTAAACAAATTAGGTGTGTCGTTGACTCACTAGCTTATGCCAAATGGTGAATTTCAGCGTTGATATTACTTTTTAAAACACTAAAACTACGTCGTCATGTGAGTGCAATAAAGCATATGAATTTAAGAAGAAGCATTTGTGTTTCATGAAATAGTAATTAATGTTTAAATGACTACGTGACGGTTACTTGGCATAGGATTAAAAAAAAATTACACAGATTTTGTGTACAATATGACTTTTTACTCTTCTACGTACATTTTAAATATCAATGTTGTTGTTGCATACGTAAGTAGATATTCATATGAGTGCAATAAAGTCATTTCAACATTTTCGGATTTCTTGGTGTGCACACTTTTTTAATGTTAATAGTTTACTTTTTTACTGAAATCAATTAAGGAATAACTAATTAACCCTCGTCTACCGAAGGGGGGGGGGGGGGGTGGTTAACACCCCCTTACAGGTTTTTTCCCGGCTTGCTAAAACCCCCTTTTTGGTGCCAAATTATTTAATGTAATTGTCAATTGACATGTTCCGCTCCTTTTAATCCAAAAACAAACATCCACCGGGGTATAGGTAAGATACAGGGTGATCCCAAAGTGATGGATAGGGGGGTGCACTGTTAAAAATTTCCGTAAATTAAGAAAACGGATTTTCCGTAAATTTCTGTTTTAGAAAACAATAAAAATAAAAAAACAAAAAACATAAAAAATGTTAATTTACGGAAATATTTCAAAAATTTCTGGCAGCAATATTTCCGGACTTTTTTTTTGGTTCCGTAATTTTAAATTTTTTTCCGTAATATGAGACAAATTTCTGTAAAATTACTGTCAAAGTTCCGTTAATTGACAGAAATTTCTGTAAATTTACCCTAAAAATGTCTGGAAATACTGCTGCCAGCAATTTCCGTAAATTTACGGACATTTTTTTAACAGTGTGGTAACCACCCCCTCCGGAAGAGAAGTACCAACATGCCTAACACAACACAGGAACATCACAGACACTTGATTTTGGTACCAATATGGTCCTTCTTTTTCCATTGATACCAAAATGAGTACCAACATGCCTAGCATTACGTCACAATGACGTCATAAAGTTCGCATATCAGCAAAACCTCCATTTCCATAGACACAGTGAAAAATTCAATTTTTCGTCAAAAAGGTTAGGAAAATCAGATTTTCATGCGGTTTTTGACTCTACTGGATGGGAAATGACTAGTTTTTATATAATGACAGCATTTTAGAGCTATAATAAGGTGTTTGAGTCGCTAAAATTGCGAAATATCAATTTTCCACCCTATATTCAGTATTTTCTTACTTTCCTCAACATATGACGTCATGCTGACGTCATAATGGGGATGTTAGTACTTATTTTGGTACCAATGGAAAGAAGAAACCCTAAGCTATCCATTGGTACCAAATGTACAGGAATCGGGTGTTCAGTAACGAAACTCACAGGGGGTGGTAACCACCCCCCCCCCTTCGGGAGTTTTGTTACAAAAATGGCTCAGGTAGACGAGGGTTAAATGTATCTAGGGCTTGGTTGCACTAATCTGAAAAAAGGGTTATGAGTTCAGCAGAGCCGTATCTACTCTTAATTAATTATACGCAACAAGCTAATTACTTTGTAATTAATTGAGACATGCATTTGAAATACCAATTAATTTTAACAAGGGTTTTAAAACCTCCCCGCTTCCTTTACGGTCCACTCAAAACTTATTGTTTGTGTGGCTAATGTGTATCCACGTTTCTTCCAGAAACATTATAAAATGTATGTTAAGGTGGTTTGATTGAGTGATCTGGCTCATTTTGTCAAGAAGTAATTACATTGAAGCACAATTTCAGGGCGCTCTATTAAACATCGTCCATTCTGCTTTCTGAATTTATATCTTATTGAGTTTAAATGCTTCCAAAGAGATATTCCACAAACACAACAATTCATATTCTCTCTCACTACTTATACAGTACACTGAAAACACCAACCAGTAGTTTTTATTAATAAAATGCGTTAAAACGATCTCTAGTTTTAATAATTTGATGGTTTGTAACTCACGTTTAACCAATTTAATTTATGAGTTTATTTTAATCGTTGGGTATACTCAATGAGTTTTCTGAACGAGCAAAAGTTTGTTAAACTGAATTAAAAAATTGGTAAGGCATGCTTTACTATTTGCTAAAGTATTTCTTTGTGTAATTCTACTAACTTATAAATTCGTAAAAACGATGACGAGTTTTACTTTGGACGTTTTAACTATTTTTAACTATAGCTTATCTAGTTGTACCCATTAGCTTTACAATTATGCTGTACAAATGCAGTTGGTCAATGCAGGCTACCCAAAGCGACACAGACACAACACGTATAGGCTTATTAGATGCAAATAAGGAATCACACAAATTATACAACACATATAACAACTTATTATTGTGTGTGCCTAAATTGCATGTCATAGAGCACAGAATCATCTTGATCTTAAATCATGATGGATCTACGTATTGGCCTGGATACACGGCCATGGAGTCATGGCATGGTACAGTATACCGCAGTAAGCCCATGCACGCCGGGTTCATCTCATAAGCTCAATGCTGATAAAATGAACATGATCCGGCCAGTGGATAAGACATATGTAAGTTGTAACATTCAGCATTTAATTTGTGTGAATCTTATTACGCCTAACATACCTAAAATTACCTGGTTTGCATCGCTTTTGAGAGCGTCACAAAACGGGTTGGTACATTTTGTGACCCACTTTATCTGCTCCCAGTTGAATTCAGCAGCCTTGACGGAATAAAGTACAGTATTCCCTGCACTTTATTCCGTCAAGGCTGTTGAATTCAACTGGGAGCAGACAAAGTTGGGTCACAAAATGTACCAACCCCCACAAAACCGTGGCTTACAGCGCAGACTGCAGGTACATGTGCTAACTTGTGTTTGTCATGTGATTCAGTGGCGGGAATACGAAAGTTCGTAAAACAATTAGTAAAAACTGATTGGTTGGGCAGGCTTTTCCAATTAATTCAATGTTGTACATACATATAATGTTTTACTAATTTAGACGAATTGTAAAACCTGCAGATTCCAGTTAGTAGGGACGGCTAAACTAGGTTGTACATGGTGTCTCAGAAAGAATTACACCCTAACTATTGGTAACCATAACTTCAAAAGTGAGTATCACATTTGATAAATTTAAAAAGAATCTTATTTTTCAATATTTTAATGTAAACACACTCGATTCGGTTCAGTAGTTTGGAGAAATAAGCGATTATGTACCACATGTCAATGGACACTACTTCCTTACCTTCCAAGGTTTGTAATAAAGGTGATTCCGACAGAACAGGCGAGCAATAATCAATTCTTCTTTCATTTTCTTTTCATTTTATGTCTTTTAAAACAAAATAAGATATTAACTTATATTTTGCACCAGGTTCAACAATAATATGCACATGCATTACACACAAAAAATTACATCTTTTCTTTTTCACTAAAAAAATTGAAGAAAATGAAGAAATGTCAGAGACATCTTCACTCCTTTTTTTTTGAACAAGTAATTTTTAATACATGGCGTCGCCACTCCGGCAATTCCTTTTTCATTTAATTTAAATTGCAAGATCTCACGCAGCTTTCTAAAAGTTAGCTTTTAAATTAATAGTGAAACGAAGTAAAGTTTGATATTCAATCTAGGTGTGTGCATTAATAAAATCAGAATGGTTTTCAACCACCAAAGGTTTTCACCTTTTCCTGTTTGCTAAGAAGGATTCAGATATGTAGATTTTCGTTTTGATAAATGCGTTCAAAGATTTGATCTCAAGCATGCCAACAAAGCAAAGCAAAATTAAATGTAATCAGTCACACCAATCAACTTTCAGTTTATAAGGAATACATGTTTATACCCCTGCAGATCTGCCTTCTATCTAACCTGACGTCGAGACGTATGCAGCGTTGAGCCCTTCTGCTGTGTGATGACACACGACGACTATCCCTGGTTCTGTCCATGCTACCGTCTCGTTCTGGATTCTCTGATGCAGTTCTTGAAATTGTTCTTGGAGGAGTCGTAAAACTCTTTCACTTGAGATACCCCCACAAGCAGAAGTCGCATGGGGCGTTAAGTCAGTTAACGCGGGGGCCACTCCATGCAATAACCGATCACTCGATTAAAGAAACGCTTGCAGAAGTCCGGTCCTGACAAATCCTGCCTTTATTATTTAAAATGTGAATCCACATCTATTGAATAGATGTCTAATTTGAATCACTATTGTGAAAAATCTTATTGTTTCATTTATCCACCTGTTAAGTATTGATTAAAACTTCTCAATTCATTCTATGTATGCCACCCCCTAGTTCAACTAACATAACACGCTGGCACAAAAGTATCTCGTCTGTTTTTTCGATCAGCTCCTGTGCCAAGTCAGACCATTTTGAAGTTCGAAATTACATTTTGTTGACTATGTTTGCTCTTTCTTTCATTTAATACCTGGCTTGGAAAACGCGTGCGAAAATGGCTGATATAGAACGCCCGAAAGACGCAAACCCCAAAACCAAAAGGTGCAGTTGGGATTTTGTCAAATGGGCTTTGCATGTACTGGGGACACGAACACGCGGACCACAATCAATATGCATAGGCTTTCTTCGCTCATTCAGTCGGAAAACCCTCTTTGTGTAAAATCAATACACACGTTTATTGCGTTGTACCACACGTGACCATTGAAATCTCCCACAAAACTGCAACTTTTGGTTTGGGAGGTTTTGCGTCTTTCGGGCAACTCTGTCGCAGCCATTTTGGCACACTTTTTTACAAGCACGGTGGTAAATGAAAGATCAAGACCTAAGCACAAATTATATTTTCGAATTTCAAATTTGTCTGCTTTGGCACAATCTGATCGAAAAACATTCCGAGATACTTTTGTGCCAGGTGTATTTCCACATTTTCTACAGATTTTATGGTGTTGTTTTCTATTAAAGATGATCATTCTCATTCCTTGTTTATTTAATTTGATCAATAAAATTTTTTTCTTGTTGGATTTATGTTTATAATTGTCACGGTAATTGTTTTTACTATAATAAAACGAACAGATGGAAATGAACTCACAAAATCTTAAACAGCCCGGTTTTCTTTGGAGAATTAAAAAGAAGACAGCTTGACAGATACCACGATTATCAGCAGTATAGTTAACATAAAATCTGCATTATTGTGATCAAACTTGGATAGGAAGTGTCCCATTGGACATTTTGTTACAATAATCTCAATCGCTTATTGCTTAAAAACTACTGAACCGAATCGAGCATTTCACATTAAATGTTAAAGTCAATGTTGTGGTTTAAGATTCTTGTTAAATTTCTCAATATTATACTCATTTTTGGAGTTAATGGTCACCAAATTAGGGTGTAATTCTTGTGACAACAAACACCACTTTATTCGTTTATACGATTCTTCCGCTTCACAAAGTTGTAGAGCGGGTTAAGAGCTCTAAAAATGCTAGCAGATGCTGTAAAACAACTGATTTGGCGTACTATTGTTTTAGTAAATCATGTCGAAAAATCGACTTTGATAAAAGTCTATGTATCCCGCCATTTTATTTGTCACTCGCTGAAACACTTAAATTAGAGGACCTCAACCGAACTTCAACACGCTCTTCATGTTTTACTATCAACCATCCACCTACCCTACCTCCGAACTTCAACAATACTGTAGACCCCCGGGGTTGTCCGTTACTGTTCCTAGGCATATCATTCGCTCCATCTATTTCCATCTTAAAACAGTTTTCAATTGTGCTTTCTTTTTTTAACTATTTCTAATAATGTACCTGTTACATCCTTTTGTTTGTCATATATGATATGTTATGCTAAATAAATGAATCTTGAATCTCAAATACTTGAATATCTTTCTCTTGAATCTCAAAATAAAACCTATGCCTTTTTTGCAAGGGCCCTGTGTCAAATTCCGAAGTAGAGTTTATGGGACAAAATCTGCTTCTTCACGCTTTAGTTTCTTTTTAATCACGTACGGGGCCCTTTTCTATCCCCGTTGCTGTCTGCATTCACTCCAAGACAAATTGTTTTCCTTCCCCTGTCTCCGTTTGAAAGAAAACTTTTCAAACTTATACCATATCATCCACGATAGAATGCCTTTCAAAAGAGCGTTTTAAAAATGCTCTTTTCAATATCTACAACAGTGCAGAGAATACAAATTACTGCAGTCTTATTTACAATTAGACATATTGGCCGGTATTCTGAAAGGGAGTCTAACTTTAAAACCAGGTTTAACCAGGGTTAGTCCTACATGAGTGGACCTTTTTTCCTTGTGTTGAGCCTGAACGGCCCATCCATGAGGAATTTTCTCACCAGTTACATTTAACTTTCACAGTATTTTGAACTTGGGAAAAGGGTCCACTTATGTAGGACTAACACTGGTTTAAACCCATGTCTAAAGTAAGACTTCCTTTCAGAATACCAGCCATTACGCGTAATAATTCCACGCTCAACTGAGATCTAGACTTGACATGTGTATAAGCTTACGTATACATTTCCAAATGTCAGTTACGAGTTTGATGCAGCCACTAAGAAAACATAGTCAAGATAATAATACCCATAATTAAACAAGTAAAACAAAAGAAGAAAAAAGGCAGCACCAACAACTTACCTGATAAATGACAAATTTGAAATAACGTGAAAATGTTGATTGAAATAAAAGCCAATTCCATTTCACTTCCTTTTTTGATTGCAAGATGTTGGAGATTCTAATCCAAACTACATGATACACAAGTATTTGTCGAAAGTTCTGCACATGCACACCGTTAGGATTTTTCCAAATTTAATTTTCTTTCAAGGTCAGCTTTGACGTGTCCAACCCAATCTATTTTGTATAAATCGATTTTGAAAACAATGAACCATTACAATTATTATTCTCTTAAAACTGACGCCTAATCAATCCGCCACAGAAATGTGCACAATAATAATAATAATTGTAATAATAATAAGAACAATAAGAATAATACACTCATTCATTCTTTCGAGCTTACTTGGCTTATTTAGATATTCCTAGAGTAGACCAGTCAAAATAGAATAAATGATGCCTTAACCCAAAACTAATTGCAACATAATAATTTTCTCCAGCTTTGTATCGAGAAACCTTTTAAAACAACATATCAAAAGTTTACCCCCCCAAAATCAAAAGGAGTGGAACATATATTTTTAGGGGTAAGGTTTATGCAGGGGTACAAAAACTGAAAAGGAACAAAACGCTTCAAAAAGTATCCCAACGTGTTCGACCTTTCCAGGATTAGAAAAAGGTATAGTTTGCCCTATCTGCCAGGTTTTCGGAGTCAAAATAGGTTCACGGTCAACAATGGGGGTAAATTGTCAGATGTATCCGTTCGTTATTAAAAATGGTGTCAAATTGTTCGGCTTTTATGGTACAGGAGCCGAAAAATACACTGAGTTGCATCATCTATGATGCGTTGCACAAATGGAATGCAAAATGTGAATGGGGCTACAGGGTATATGGGAGGTCACTAGTCATAGCTCTGTAATTCTTATTAGTACGTTTTAACAAGGGTATTATTTACATTACTGATCAAGTGGTGACAAAATTGAACCAAGTAACAACCCGTCGATTCAAATTGGACCATTCTATGAATTTACCCCAGGATGACCTGAAAATGTTTATGTGACTATTTGTACTGAACTCGTAAATTAACAGATTAGGGCAAACTATACTTTTTTTTTAAACCTTAAGAGTAGCCCAATAAAATTGGTACATCATTTAAATAAATTCGAACAATTTTAATTTTTTACCCCTGTACTAATTGTTACCCCCTTATTTTACCGGTTCCATAGGTTGATTTTGGTAAATTTTAATATATTATTTTGAGACAAATATTCACAGTATATGAAACAGCCAAAATGGTTTCTGTTGACATTTGTTTTGGGTCAAATCCATTAAAATAACTGGACAAGAGGTCCGTAGGGCAAGGGTTTATTCCCTTATTTGAAATTTCGATGAGCGATTCAAACATTTAAAGAAGAAATCACCTTTTATCGTTGTACAATAACGTGAGCAATAATTCCATTAATTCAAAGTTGTTGAACGATTCAATGAAAACTTTTACAAAAGAAACATACCAATAACCTGATTATTTATCACTTTTGAGTATAGACGAGTGCCATTGTGACGTCACCGCCGGGGCCAAGAAGAAACAAAGCGATGCCCGGCGGTATCGGGCGCAACCAGTTAGGGCTTGTGCTTTTAAAATTCGCGATCAATCAGGATCAATTAGGCCATGAATATAGCCCCCGGAGTAGCCGAACATTTGTAAAACATCTCAAGTACAAAAGGTTTGTTTGAGTGATTAAATAGTAGACAGACTGACAAGGAACCCCTGAAAACATAATTCTTAAGTGCACAAATGGTGCCTTTAGGAGAGGGGGTCAAGACAAGTTACAGGGTCAATTTTTAAATTGATCCAACGTGTTGAAAAGTATAACAGTTAGTTGTAAACCCCAAGGGATTCAGGAAAGGTATAGTTTGTTTTTTTTTTTTTTTTTTTTATTTTTTTTCCTTTTATACTACTATAACACATAGTTTAGAGTTATAGTCTAAAAACAGCAAAAATCCAATTAAAAAGGGTACAATTCAATTGTACAGGGGTCAAATTTTTAAAGTTGCGCTGATTTGGATAAAAAATGGGGCCAAAAATTATTGGTGGAAATCAGAGGTCAAAATAAGGAATAGTTTTGAGAGTCTCAAATGATGCTTAAAGAAAGTAGGGGAAACAAGGTCAAGCCCCATCGAATGGAATGGACGTTGACCTTCTGTGCCCCCTACATCGGTAAACTAAGTATTTTAGACGTCAAAACTATTCCTTATTTAATCCTATGAACCCTTCAATAATGGTTACCATTTTATCTAAGTAGGAGCAACTTCAAAATTTGACCCCGTGTACAACGAATTGACCCTTTTTATTGAAGTTTTGCCGGTTTTCAGCTATAACTTTAAACTTTACGTTGTAGATAGTACCAAATATACCTTTCCTGAATCCTTGTGGTTAGACAAATAACATGGTATTACTTTTCAACATGATTGGAATCAATTTAAAAATTGGACCCCTGTAAAACTTTGTCTTGGACCCCCTAACCTTAAGGCACCATTTGCTGCACTTAAGAATCAAGTTTCAGGTGGTCCCGTCGATCGGTCACCCATATTTAAACACACTCAACCTTTTGTTACTGAGATAGTGTTGAAAAGTCTGCTAGCTCCTGGGTTAAATAGTGCTGTAGCTGTATGTGTTATGATGTCCTAGCACCACGATAAAGTCAGTAAGGACCAGGTTGCTAAAGAGACATGAGGAGAATTCTAGAAAGAAGCGCCCGTTTTTTTCTCGAACCTTAGGTTTTTTTTACATTATGGAATGCTTACCAATGCATTAGCATCACACCTGAAGTGGAATAAGCCGCAATACGCTATCTTTTGTCATAAGATGATGATTTAGTAGTTTCTGCTGTGAACCGCAGAAAGTCGAAGCAGGTTTCTATGGGGAATGATTACGATGCAGGGCAGTTCAAAACGACAAGGTTGCGGTTTCTTTTGCACATGTTTGGCCAATAAAACCTCCCCAAAAGTTCTCGGAATGTGTTCACAACCAAATCCAGCGCAATTTGAGAGACAATTTATATCCTAAACAAATCTCTCCATGTCACTTAAGTGTGCTTGCAAACATCGATGTCACTCATAGGATACAATGCTTTATTTAGTAACGAATGTCGAAAAATCGACTTTGATAAAAGTCTATGCTTGCTCGCCATTATTTTCACTCGCTAAATAACACTTAAATTAGAGGACCTCACGAACTTCCGTTTTGAAAAGAAAACTGTTCAAACTTAACCATATCATCCACGATAGATAGAACGGATTCAAAAAAAAAGGGGGAGCGTTTTAAAAAAGCGTTTTAAAAAATGCCCTTTTCATATCTTTTCAGCGCTCTTCATGTTTGACTTCAACAATCACCTACCTCCGAAATTCAACAATTAACTGTAGACACCACGGGGTTTGTCCGTAATGGTCCTAGCATATCATATCGCTATCTATTTCATCTAAAACAGTTTCAATTTTTGCTTTCTTTTGAACTATTCGAGAAGTTAGTTACATCCTTTTTGTTCAATCTGATATGTTATGCTAAATAAATAATCTTGGAATCTGAATCTCAAAATCTTTAATATCTTATCTTGATCGTTTCAGAATAAAACTATGCAACTTTTTGCAAATGGCCCTTTGATCAATTCGAAGTAAGTAGGTATGGGAAACAATTCTTACGCTAGTTTCTTTTATTAAAATCAATATACGGCCCTTTTCTATCCCCGTTGCTGTCTGCATTCACTCCAAGACAAATTGTTTTCCTTCCCATTCTCCGTTGAAAAGAAAACTTTAAAAACTTAGACCATATCATCCCGATAGAATAGAATGCCTTTTCAAAAGAGCGTTTAAAAATGCTCTTTTCAATATCTACAACAGTGCAGAGAATACCAAAGTTACTGCAGCTTATTTACAATAGACATCATTGCGCGGATTCTGAAAGGGAGTCTAACTTTAAAACAGGAAGGGTTAAACCAGGGTGAGTCCTACATGAGGGACCTTTTTCCTTGTGTTGAGCCTGAACGGCCCACCCATGAGTAATTTTCTCACCAGTACATTTAACTTTCACAGTATTTTGAACTTGGGAAAAGGTCACTTATGTAGGACTAACACTGGTTTTAAAACGCCCATGTCTAAGTAAGACTTCCTTAAGACTACCAGCCATTACGCGTAATAATTCCACGCTCAATGAGAATCTAGATTTGCAGTTATGTATAAGCTTAAAAAAGAACCCGTATACATTTCCAAATGTCAGTTACGACTTGATGCAGACACTTAAGAAAAACCATAGTCAAGATAATAATACCCAATAATTAAACAGTTAAAATAAAACAAAAGAAAAAAAAGGCAGCACCAACAACTTACCTGATAAATGACAAATTTGAAATAACGTGAAAATGTTAGTGAAATAAAAGCCCAATTCCATTTTCACTTCCTTTTTGGATGGCAAGTAGTTGGCGATTCTAATCCAAACTACACGATACACAAGTATTTGTCGAAGGTCTGCACATGCACAACGTTAGGATTTTTACCAAATTAAGTTTTCTTTAAGGTCAGCTTTGACGTGTCCAACCCAATCTATTTTGTATAAATCGATTTGAAAACAAGAAACCATCTACAATAATTCTTATCTAAAACTGGACGCCTAATCAATCCGCCCCAGAAATGTGCACAATAATAAGAATAAGAAGAATCAATAATAATTGTAATAAAATAAGAACAATAAGAATGAATACACTCTTCATCTTTCGAGCTTACTTGGCTTATTTCGATATTCCTAGAGTAGACCAGTCAAACATAGAATAAATGATGCCCTTAACCCAAAACGAATTGCAACATAATCATTTTTTTTAATTTTTTAGTTTTTTAAACATTTTAAAAACAAATATCAAAAAGTTGAACAAAATCAAAGGGTGCGAACCTATATTTTGAAGGGGGGTAAGCGTTTATACAGGTCAAGACATGGAAAGGAACACAAACGCTCAAAAAAGTATCCCAAAGTGTTCGTCACCTTTCCAGGAGTAGGAAAAGGTATATAGTTGCCCATTGACAGGTTTTATGAGTCAAAAAGTAGGTTCAAGGTCACAATGGGGGTAGGTAAAATTGTCAGATGTAATCCGTTCGTTATACATAAATGGTGTCAAATTGTTCGTCTTATGGGTACAGGAGCCGAAAAATAATGGTTGCACCATCTATGATATGCGTTGCAATTGGAATGCAAAATGTGGGACTGGGGCTACAGGTAGGGGATATGGGAGGTCACTAGCATAGCTCGGTACATTCTTATATAGTACTTTTAAACAAGGGATCTATTTATCATCTTTGACTATCAAGTGGGGATCAAATCTTGAACAATTTACAACAGTCGATCAAAATCGGACCATTCTATGAAATTTTACCCCAGGATGACCCTGAACTGTTAGTGCCTATGGGTAGGACCTACTTAAACCACAGATTAGGCAAAACTTATTACTTTTTTTTTTAACTTAAATAGTAGCCCAATTAAATGTGACATCATTAAAATGAAATTCGAACAATTTAAATTTTTTACGCCTGTACGAATGTTGCCCCCTTATTGCACATGTTCCACTAGGTGATTTTGTATTAAACGTTTAAATATTATTTGAGACAATTTCACAGTATATTAACAGCAAAATGGTTTCTGTTGCAATTTGTTTTGGGTCAAATCATAAAAAACTGGGACAGAGGTCCTGGGGCAAGGGGTATTACCCTTATTTGAAATTCGATGAGCGATTTTCAAACATTTAAAAGAAATACATTTATCGTGTCTAATAAACGTGGCAGAATTTCATAATTAAAACGTTGTTGAAACGATTTCAATGAAAAAAACTTTACAAAGAAAACATTACCCAATAACCTGTAATTATTTATCACTATTTGAGTATAGACGACTACTGTGCCATGTGGACGTTCACCGCCGGCCAAAGAAAAGAAAACCAGAGATTGCACGGGCGGTATGCGTGCGCCCCACCTGTAGGCTTGTTGCTTTTAAAATTCCGCTTCAACATTATCAATGCCATTGTAATATAGCCCCGGAGCTGAGAGACATTTGTAACACATCTCCAGGACAAAAGGTTTGAGTGATTAAATATGTAGGAAGATGACAATGTGACCCTGACACTATAATCTTAAGTGCCAAAAATGGTGGTAAGGAGAGGGGGTCAAGACAAAGGTTTGATACAGGGCGGTCAAATTTTTAAATTGATCCAATCGTTTGGAAAAGCTTATACCATGTTATTGTCTAAACAACAAGGCATTCAGGGAAAGGTTACAGTTTGTACTATCTATAACACCTGTTTAAGAGTTATAGCTCAAAAACAGCAAAAATCTAATAAAAAGGGTCCATTTCAGGTGTACAGGGTTCAAATTTTAAGTTGCTTCGATTCCGATAAAAATGGGGCAAAATGATTGGTGGGAATTCAGAGGATCAAAATAATGGAATAGTTGAGATGCTAAAATGCGTGATTAAGAAATTCGGGGGAAAAACAAGGGTCAAGCCCCATGATAGGCAATGCGATCGTTGACCTTCTGGTGCCCCGCTACCTCGGTAAACTAAGTATTAGACAGTCAAACTCTTCCTTATTTAATTCTATGAACTCCTTTCAATAATGTGTACAATTTTTTATCTAAGTCGGAGCAACTTCAAAACTTTGACCCCTGTACAACTGAAATTGACCCCTTTTAGGTATTTTGCCGTTTCGTTTGTTTAGCCTATAACTCTTAACTTACGTGGAGATAGTACAAAACTATACCTTTCCTGAATCCTTGTGGTTATGACAAGATAACATGGATATACATTTTCAACATGATTTGGATCAATTTTAAAAATTTGACCCTGTACAAACATTTGTCTTACCCTCCTAACATTAGCACAAGTTGCGGCATTAAGAATCATTGTTTCAGGGGTCACTTCATTTGCAACATATTTAAACACTCAAACCTTTTGTACTTGAGATGTGTTACCAAATGTTGCTTAGCCTCCGGGTTATAGTGCTGAGCTGTACTGTGATGTCCTACGCACCACGATAAAGTCAGTAGACCAGGTGCTAAAGAGACATGAGGAGATTTTAGAAAGAAGCGCCCCAGTTTTTTCCTCGAACCTAGGTTTTTTTACACATTTTGGAAATGCTACCAATGCAATTAGATCACCACCTCTGAAGTGAATAAGCCGAATACGCATCTTGTATGTAATAAGATGATGATGTAGTAGATTTCTGCCGTGCACGACAGAAAGTCGAAGCATGGTTTCTATGGGGAATGATACGATAGAGGCAAGTTCCAAAACAAGGTTGCGGTTTTCTTTTGCACCTGTTTGTCCAATTAAACTCCCAAACGTTATCGGTATTGTGTTCTACAAACCAATCCAGCGCCAATTGAGAGAAGAGAAAATTTTATCATAAACAAAATCTCCTACTGTCATTTAAGTTGTGCTTGACAAACTCCGAGATCACCTCAAGGATACAATGCTTATTCTAAATATACTTAAATACCTGTTCTACCTGAGCCATTTTTTGGCCACCAAAACTTCCCGAGTGTGTAGTTACCACCACCTGTGATTTTCGTTGGCAAACATCCCGTTACTGTAATTAGTTAACTACAGGATAGCTTATAGTTGTTCTTCTTTTCCATTGTATCGAAAATAAGTACCAACATCCCCATTATGACGTCATATTGACGGAATATGTTGAGGAAAGTAAGTATGGAAAGACTCAATATAGGGTGGAAAATTCTAGATTTCGCTCCTCATGATATAAAACTATTCATTTCTTCGATCAAGGAGAGTCAAAAACGCATGAAAATCGGATATTCCTAATTTTTTTGGCGAAAAAATTGAATTTTCCCCGACTCCACACTGTGTTGTCTAATGCAAATTGACAGTTTGCGAACATGCGACTTATGCGTCATTATGACGTAATGTAGGCATGTTGGTATCATTTTGGTATCAATGGAAGAAGAGACCATACCTATCTATTGGTATACCAAAAAATCAAAGTCTGCACATTCCTGCGTTTGTGGCTAGGAATTTGGGGTCACTTCTCTCTCGAAAGAGTGGTTGGTTGCCACCCCCTTATCCACACTTGGGATCATCGTCTCTTAGCCTATTACCCTGGTGGATGTTTGTTTTGGGATGAAAAAGAGCGGAACATGTCAATTGATAATACTTAAATAATTTGGCCCAATAAAGGGGAGTGGGATGGGTTAGGGTGCCTGGGAGAAAATCTTTGGTAGACTATGGGGGGGGTGGGGGGTTGGGTGGGGCGGGGAAAACGGGTTAAATCTTTGGAACCGATTGTGTGATTTCAGCCACTTAAAAACCATTCGCAAGATGTGAACTCTACAGTATATGGCGGTTACAATACTTTACTTTTAATATCATAAAAAGCTTCGTAAATAAGTTTTCTCTCGCTTCTCTTCCTTTTTATGCCTCTTTTCTTATCTTTCATAAAGGAGCAAATGTTCATTATTTATGATTAAGTGCTGTATAATCGAAAACCCACAAGATTAACTGAAGCCCAGCACCTGGAAAATCATGTGTGTGTGTTTAGAGAACGGCATTGAACGCAAAAACATAAATTACAATCAAACGACCAACTGTATGCTGCATAAAAGCCCCATTAATTTGTCTTATCATTTTGTCAATTACTTTTTGAAACAAAAGATTTGAGGATCACAGTAGAAAATGCTGATCGATGTAATGTCAATTGCCAATTAAATCTACTGCAAAAACAGGTTGAGCAATAACAACTGTATGTTTTTAATCATGAATGGTAGAATAAATATGCTAACACATACAAATGGAATAACACTACGTGTCAACTCATTAGCACTTCAATGTTTTCACAGATTTTGTTTATAGCTAATATGTTCAGATTTGACTCGCAAAGAATAACGCTTCATTTGTTTATATATCTGCTAAACTTCCCCATATCTTTGTATTACCTTCGACAGAAAATCTTAACCGACCACAATTGCGGTAGCGATGTCTGCTTTATTAACTACATCCCTCAGTTACATCCTAACTTTTAATGAAGCAGCGTAAGAAAACGGTTGTACACAGGCTAAAGAATTGTTGTCGCCGTCTGTGCAAGGGCATAATTTAATTTTGGCCGTTGCGATATGTCTTTCAATAGGTGCTTCAAAGCGCCAATCGGGTTCGCGCAGGGTATTTATTGGGTTGCTAATGACGCATCGATTATCTTTTGGCAGCGTTCTGGCTCAGTTCTTGTGTTTTTTCACAATTGCATCTTTTTCATCCCTGCGGACGTTGTCAGTTTCCGACCATTTGTTCTACTGGATGTACTGTTTTTCGGCAATTGATCTCCATTTCGTGTGCCCATTTTACTGTTATATGTTTTGATACATCGTGCTACAGCGTTGGTATAATAATCTAAATACCGAGTATGCTGCTTCTGGACATTCGTTGTTTGGATCAGTTTTCATCAATGAAATTATTGATCAGTTTTGTCAGTTTCCATGCC
>JAMKCH010032619.1:0-16567 GCA_023653785.1 Ophioderma brevispina
CCTTATCTAGTCCCTAACGTCTTTTTTTGAATTATCTGTGGCCAAATAGCTGAAAGAAGCCAATATTTTAAAAGTTGTTATCCATTGGCTACTCTACGACACCCCCGCAATATATCATCTGCTCTTTGCTCAGTTCATTGTATGTGTCTATAATACTTGCCTCGTCTGAAGTATTAAGGGCCGCGCGGCGTACCCTAGTGCCGGCCTTTCAGGGTTTCAAATGCGCTTGTGCTTTCTCTACCGCGCGCTGAAAGTCTGTTCAATGTATACGCCGCGTTGCGAGCTTCATACTTCGCTGGACAGTAGTGTAAAGTCCGTGTGGCCGATGTATACTAGAACACAAGCTAACTTAGAAGGCCTTAAAAAATTGTTGTATTGGAGTAGGGGGCCAGTGCAAAATAGGTTAGGGCGGGCGGATTTTTGTTTTTTAATTATTATTATTTTTTTAATAATGCATTAACTAACTACAATCAATCATCAAAGTCTATGAATGGTTATTATAATACTTTTGTACTCTTTTTATGAAATCTTAAAGAAATGCCAAGTTACACCAGAACACAAAAACATAAACAACTATTGCGAAATTGGTTAAAAAATAGGGAAAAAAACACCTTGAAAACTAAATTTTTGAAAATCATAAAAACATTAGGGTAGTATACTTTGTGGCAGGGCTTGAAGTTTCAAATAGGGTAGAGAGCGGGTTTACTCCAATACCACACACATTTTTACATTCTTTTGGCCCTTTGCGTTATTCCTGGGAAAAACATTATAATATTCGCCACTTTCCAATTTTGATCGTGAAAGATACGACAATGGGATACAACATCTCTTATTTATCACTACAAGTTTATCCGCGATGGTGTATTTTGCCCGTATCAAATTCCCATGTCAGACGACAAATACCATGTTACGTCAATTTCCAACTAGAAGAACAGACCGTTTTTTTGTCATAGTCATCAAACATTCTGACAATTGGCACTCAGATAGCGGCTTACCTCCTGCCTGAAGCTCTAGCTCTGCAGGAACTGTAATTTCGTGAAGATGACAATCTTGCAACCAGTGTTTTTCTAAATCAAAGATTGTACGAAGACTCACAAATCATGGGTGGTGATTTTTTTTCAATTGTTTTTCTTGGATTTATTATGTGCGCATTCTTGTGCAGGGGTCAAACTAATTGTCAATAATCGTGTATACATACATACATTAGTACCTTTTAAAAGGATTTCAGCAAGGTATAGTTTGTCCTCTCTAGTTCAATAGTTTAAATTAAGAAACAGCTTCAAGAGCCCACATTGAAGGATACATTTCAGATGCATCATTTGTTGAAAATTGTGTCAAATTGTTTGTCTTACTCTGTAGAAGTATTATCTATGACGTTTTGATAATAATTAAGAGTGGCAAATAGGTCGGAGTCCACAGGTTCTATGTGAGTCACTAGGCCAAATCTTTACAAGGTCTCACTTGAAGGTAAACCCAGAGTTTGCAAAGATGACACAGACAACACTTTTAACTGATGTGGCAGCAAAATAGTAATCCTGGCAACTGCTCCGATTTACCAACTCTATAGATCAATTCTACTGCCCCTCTTTAAACTTGCAATATTTCCTTATACATACTCTAATCAGGCTACCAATATCTAAAAATGCTATTACAAGCACATCCTGCATAAACATAGCCTAACTTAGGTGAGTCCATTCATTGGTGATATTATTGAAATCACCTATGATGCAACCCTAGCTTGCCCATACTTTGGAAATCCCCGGCTATTTATAGTAATGCTTTGTTTTCTAGAATGTCTCTGATCAATGCAAACATATTTAATAATCCAATAAAGCACTAGAGGAATTACACTTCCTCTTGCATAATAAAACAAGGTACTTTTCCCTGCCAGAAAAATATTTTAATCACAAAATGTAGGATTCTATATACACGAAACCTAAGACGATTATACCTGAACACCTCGATTACCAATAGCTTAGGACACCGTACAAGTTTTAGATCGTCTCACGTGATAGGTATGGTAGCAACCAATGCCAACCAAATTAATCACCCATCATACTCATTTAACCAGCACAGATTCTCTTTTTTTGTTTTCATGTTTATAGCATCTACAAGCAAGCAATTCCAAACGTGCGTTTGGAGAAAGCTCTACGCTATTAAATGACAATAACTCTGTGAAAGCTAGTAAAAATGACAATACACTCTTGAAAGCTAGTAAATGACAATAAACTCTTTGAAAGCTAGTAAAATGATAATAAACTTTTGAAATGACATGTAATGAGCAAATTGATCTGTTACAAGCATATTGCCGGACGTTTTAAATCAGGTCTGTAGAAAGATTGATGACAATAGAGGATTGGATAAGATAAAGTTTAAACCAGTAATAAACACACCCTTACGCACACACACAAATAACACACCCCACACACAGACACACCCAACCCACAATCCAACCATCTTACACCCCCAACCCACATACACACACATCTTTTACTCACATACCACATAGCCCTAATAGCCAGGCACATCACGTGTTCTTAACACACCCCTGGAATAGCCTCGTGACATACATCAACTATTATAGCTGTGCATTTGTGACCTGCTTTCAGAATCCACTTGCAAATGTCGAAACTTTTATGACTAGTACTATTCGAGAAAAAAATACAACCGGTCTCAAAAATACAATAAGGAAATGTTTGTGATTATACAATTTTAAAATGAACAATTAAACCGATAGTTCATCATTTCAAAGAACAAAACCTAGGAATTATCAATTATTTTATTTTATTTCTTAGCTATCGTCACACAGATATACCCGCTGTGGCGCAATAAGCCAAACTCTTTTGTACCATTTCAAAGTAAAAGCAGTGTCACAATGAGTGGCGTGGACCATGCATGTTTTTTCATTTAACAACAAACACCGCAAGACGACCAGGACTTCAGATTTTCACAATTCTATTCCTGAAACCTTTATATTGAGATCTAAAACACGAATGTCATCACGACCACGCTGTTATAACGCATTTGCCGCCACTTTTATTTTCTTTGTAAAGTTAATAACATGTGTTCATTACGAGAATTGCAGGATTGCAGATTTGCGAATTAATTCTCGTACCGTTACAAAATCATACTGGAAAAGGCCTGAAAGGTAGATTCTGGCCCCCTTTTTTATGCAGGCAATCGAGTATATATCTGGATTGACAAAAACAAATGAAATGAAACCAAAGCATTTTAAAATGAGGCCTTTAGAAATGTCATGACAAGTGAAGTTGGAAATTTAGTCAAAAAGAAAATGTTTTCCGATTGTTCCATATTTAACCCTCGTTTTACCAAGCCTTTTTTTGTAACACGGTTTACCAAGGGGGGCCCCCTCGAGAATTTGTTATAAAGCACCCGATCCTTATGATTTTGATACCAATGGATAGCTATGGTCCTCCTCTTTCTATTGATACCAAAATAAGTACCAACATACCTAGTATGGCGTAACAATGACGTCATCAAGTCCGCGAGTCGGCAAAATTGACATTTTCCACCGAAAATAGGCGAAAATCCAATTTTGCGCTAAAAATCGCAGGAATATCGGATTTTCATGCGGTTTTCAGCTCTAAATGATGGCATTTGGCTAGTTTTACATAAACATAGAGTTTTAGAGCCATACTGTGCATAATATTTTCAAAAATGCACCATAAAATGTCCTTGGGTGGCAACCACCTCCCCTACCCTTCGACTTTGACGGCATACCCTAACCCCGGTGAAGGTGCTACCTTCACATTTTTTAGCTAAAATGACCGGAAAGGATGAGAGAACGATTACCTAGAAGCTTTTTACGAAAGTTTTTAGCATTTTAGCGCACCGGAGCGAAGTTCACTAGGGGGGTGGTAACCACTACCCCCCCCCCCCCCCCCCCCGGGTAAGACGAGGGTTAAGACAGGCTGTAGAACTTGATTTATCTTCCATGGATCAGCGCAGAAATCTGTCATATTCCGTGAATCAGCAAATAATTTGTATCATGATACTTTAGGTTAACTTATATAAAACGATCATTATAAACATTACTTAAAGACTTTGTCTGCTCGCTACTAGATTATCTCAAAATACATGGCAAACCACGTGAAAGATTTCTTTTGAAAAAATATCGGTGAATATATTGGTTTTTCGCTTTATGTAAAGAAACACTAAAAGACTATGTATCTAGGGAGCTAATGGGAAATGTTTTGTTTGAAAGCTTTCAACATAAATCATTTTCTGTTTTGCTATCAACTTGTCACGCGATAGATGGAATCGAATAATCAGCGGTCGGATTTTGTGCCAAGTATATGCTTCACCTTAATTTAATAGTCGGAACAATACATGGATATATTTTTTTGGAATTAAAACATCGTAACCTGCAGACTGATCTGCTTCGAAGCAAACCTCATACAGATTTTCATCATTTGCATTCGCATTCTCTCCCTGCCGACATCTTCCTCTCCTGATATATTTCGGTCTTACTCTCTCACCTCTCTGTCCCTGTCTGTCTGTCCCTCTGTCTTCCTATAGCTGTCTGTCTTTCTCCTTCCTTTTTTTCCTAATTGCCAGATCATTGCTGCTATTGTTTCCTTGATTTATGTGCTCGGGTTTGTGTGTCATACTTTTACCATCAGACAATTTCAAATAATTTTTTTCTGTCAATCTAACTAGCCCATCATGTAAATATGATACGCGTCATTTAATATACAATATATTATTTTCACTTAACTCGACATCAGATTGTTGGCTTGCAGATCACAAAAGTCGAATTATTTTATTTCCACTTGACAAAACATATCGTTTCCTGAAACCTATCTAATAAATGTTACTATCGAATCTGTTTCTTCCTGCGACAAGGTTAGGTATACGTCTCGCCTAGGGCTGCATCGATTTCTTCCCATGCAATTCGTTGGTTTTCATGAATGTCCGTCTTGTATACATGAAATAGTATGACCGATTGAATCTAGCACACAGTGATCAATGGTGACGTAAAATATCCCACGCAGACGACTATATAAAACAAAACCATCGGGCCCATAAAGGTTTGCGTCAACATTTTGTTTCATTGAAATAGCAGCCAATAGGAATGCAGGTTTTGGCAACGCGCTCCAAATCAAACTAGACCACCATTACATATTCATCTATAACGCTTTGGTTGAAAATTGCCCTCAAAATGTTCTAACTCGAGACGAATTCTTCACGTTTCACTTTATCACAGTGGTTTGAACCATTCATGAAATATAGGCATATTTGTGCTCATTTAAACACACCTTTCCTGGTAACATCATCCTGGTTACAAGGATGATAGTGAAAATATAGAAATGTTATGCATTATGCAATTATTATTTTTAGAAAGTTGAATTTTCCCAGGAAAAATACTTCCATTTATTTTTCTTGAATGTCAAAAAGGCTTGCGTACCAAATGAAAACAAAACAAAGTATTGATGTAGATCGTTCATACATAGGACCAGAAATCCCAGTGGTGAATGCAAGCTCAGCCAAATATTGCAATGCAATGCAGGATTGTTTTTACCTTAGCTAGTCCCTACGTCTTTTGAATTATGATGTGCCAAATAGCTGAAAGAAGCCAATATTTTTAAGAGTTGAATCGCATTGGCTACTATACGACACCCCCGCAGTATGTCGCCTGCTCTTTGCTCAGTTCATTGTATGTGTCTAGTAAGTCCGTGTGCCGATGTATTACAAGAACACAAAGCAACTTATGCTGTTATTCCTGGAAAAACATATTATAATATTCCACTTTAGATTTTTGATCGTGAAAGATACAACATCATTATCAACACAAAATGTGTATCCTGCGATAGTGTATTTTGCCCATATCAATTCCAAAGTCAGCGACAGAATACCAGCGTTACGTCAATTTCCAACTAAAAGCAGACCGCTTTTTTGGTCATAGGTAATCAAAATCTGACGAATTGGCACTCAGATAGCGGCTTACTTCCTGCCTGAAGCTCTAGGTCTGCAGATTAAGGAAAACATTCCATATGTTGGCAGAAGTTACTGCGGAACCGTATTTTTGTGAAAATTACACAATCTTGCAACCAAGGTTTTTCTAAATCAAATATTATAATTATGAAGATCATGGGTGTCATTTTTTCAATTGTGCTTTTGGATGTATTATAGTGGGCAAGGCTTGTGCAGGGGTCAAACTATAAAAAGGGTCAAAATGTGTTTGAAAGTATATACCATCCTGTTTAGTACCTTTCAAGAATTTCAGAAAGGTATGGTTTGTCCTATTTGAGTTCAAGAGGTAATAAGGCAAACAATTTCAAGATCACATTGAGGATAAAATTTCAGATACATCAGTTTGTTTAAAAATTGTGCCAAATTATTTTTTTACTCTACAAAAGCATTGTCTATGACTATGACGTTTTGACGATAATTAAGAATGACAAATATGGACGGAGTCCACAGGTTCTATGGAGATATGGGAGCCATATCTGTAAAGGTCTCACTTTGAAAGGTGAAACACAGAATCTATATACATTTTCTTATTCAGTATAACCCAATGGGACGATTTAAAACCAGTTTCAACAAAGTGCAAAGTTAGACCATACTGTAAATTTTGAACAGTCTTGAGCCTATTGTACTAAAACAAAATGGTAGTGGCAAACTATACCTTTTTAAGAAACCCTATGAGCAACCGAACAGATTGGTACATATTTTCAAACAATTTAGTTTACCCATGTACAATCTTTTTCCTCTTATACACTGTTGCTCATAAAGTTGGAATAAAATATTTGTTACCACTTTTTATTGAATGATTCTTACAGTGTGAGTTATTTATAATATCTAGGGTGTATATCACCATATCTTCTGAACATATCACCATGAACTTAGTCCACAATTAACCCTTTAACGAGAAGTCAAAATGGGCACTATATTTGGTATCAATTTGAAGGGAAATTGTGGTAATTCATTTAAATTGCATTTGGTTAAAAAATTGGTGCACTGACCCAAGTAACTCCACAATGAGAACTTTATAAAGAGAGTTTGGCAACACGGTTTCGCGATGACGTCACGGTGGATACCAGTTTTGCCACGGATCTGGCCAGGCCTCTGACTGTGACAGTCTGCCGATTCCCGTAATCAATTTTCACGTTCATTCATCACACTCAGTTTGGACCTTCCGCGGTTGGGAATATTATAAGAGCTTCGACAGCTAAGTGACATAACAACGGCCCCATAATACAGTGAACACACAGCAACCAGTTCTGCCATGTTTCTGCTAAGTCCGATGACGTATAGAATGACAGAATATATGGCAGATGGCATTGGATGGCAAAACAAATAATTTGACGCACTCATCCAATGGCGGTACCCTCGCTGAGAATGAGAAACCACCGTGACGTCATCATAAACAGCGCCCGATATCCGCCCAATTCGCCGGGAGCTGATTCCAAATCAAAAAAAGACTGCTTAAAAAGTCACTTTTCTCTCGTTTTATTCATCATCATCTCATAAATATATAACAGTATACATGTAAAAACGTATACAATTTAAACCAGGGCCACATCCTTTGCCATTCTGACTTCTCTTTAAAGGTCCCAGGAAATGAGATGATAAACCTACTCCAAATCTTTACGGGGCATTCCATTCCAATAAACAGGGCCACAAAAAAAAGAATACACTACCAGTGACATCATTAGTGAAACTATTGATTTTCAGTCAGTGCCATGAATAGATTCACACCAGTCACCTGGAATTTTTTATTACTCTCTAAAAAATCAATAGTTTCACTAATGATGTCATCACCAACCCAAATATTGAATGCTTTCTCGTCCCTCCTTGTAGACTTGACACAAACCACATCAATTCTATTTGCATTTCCTGGGACCTTAAGAACTGTGTCCTTAGCCTGAAAGGAAAAGAGGATATTTTAACAGCAGATTAAATATCTTGTTACATGTTTTTCACATCAGTCATTTTTACATATAACACATTTTTGGGTGATTTCATGCATCGAAATGTTCAATAGTACTGTTTTAAGTGTCAATCAGTCACTAACATCGAGTATGGCCACCCCTGGCATGAATCAGTGCGCCAAGACGTCGCGGCATACTGTCCACAAGGTTGTTTATGATGTCAATGGACACGAGCTAACTCCTGTAGTTTGAGGAAGATTGTACCTACAGTTGATGGCTCGGCCTAAGGCATCCCATACAGCATACTCGATATGGTTCAAATCGGGAGCAAGCAGGCTAGGGTATCTGCTCCACCCCCTCTGCCTCAAGAAATTGTCTCACTACAGCGGCCCTGTGCGGCGTGACATTGTCGTCTTGCAGCCGAAAATTGTTTACATAAACCCTTCTTGCATGTGGCAGACAGTGGTTTCCAGAATGTACAGGTTCCCATCTGGCACCCCACCAGTGATGTTTTTTCCCTCCATAATGAATAACGGCCCATACCATCACTTATCCGCCACCACCTTGAATCGATTCCTAAATACATCATCTCGGAGTTTCTTGGGTCTTATCACGTCATCGACAACCCTTGTCTTCCATCTTGATGTCATTGTAGCGCCTCTTTGCGCGCCAATAACACTAACATTTCGCCAGTGTATGGAGCTGTAATTTTCTGTGCCTCCCTGCCCAGCGAATCGAGAAGTCGATGAACTCTGTGGTGAACGTTTGGGCATGGACATTTGGTCATTCGTCTACGGTGCTAAGTCTTGGTCAAGACGATTCGCTTGAATTTTTTCACCACATCGAACTGTTGAAATCATAGCATTTAACCATGACTACTATTATATCTTAATCCAAACTTGGCTGAAACGCCATAACCACGTGCCAGTCCATTGCTGCACTGCTACTGTGGTCTTCATTGTATTCGGTAACGCAATTGAAGACGAGTGACGCTGCACATGCAGACGAATTTGTGTTTAGCGGATCGTCTTGGTTGTTTGTAATTTTTTCCGTGATTGCCAAAATCTTCGCGGGGGTTGTTGTTCCATATACGGGCGATAATGGCCGATAATGACCATCAAAGAGGCGATGTACCGACATCATCTTACTGTTACCATAGTATAGTTTATTTGGGTTGGGTTCAATCAGTATGCCATAACCTACTTGCAATATTGATTATGGTCCGCGTGTTAGTGTTGCAGTACCGCAATTCCCATTGAAAACTCGATAAGTGCAACTTTTTTTTTAATTATCGGACCTTCAAAATACTGATAAAAACATGCCAGATACTTTTGTGGCAAATGTAGTACATGATGACACAGGCTTTACAGACTGCGGCCGGCGGTCGTTGCAGTGGAAACTGTCAATCAATTGCGTACCTCGCTTTTTTATCTTCAATTATTATTACACTGAAACCGAGGTATCCCAAAAGACATTCTTGTGAACTGGCAATCATGCTATTCAAATATGGAATAACGTGGCCCGTTTTATGTTTCGTCCAGTTTCGGTTATGGTGGCAAAATATTCTGGTAGACAACATGAATATTTCTTTTAATACAAACACGATACTGTCTTCATCGTATTGTTCAAATATCGAAATGAAGTAATGATTCACAATCTTTCCGTAATAGCCATCATCTCTGTAGATTTCTGAGTATATATCCAGTTCAACAATATTTCCTCACATGTTTACTTGAAAAGTGGGTCAAAACTCAAGCGAATAGAACAAGCTCTCCCAAAGATGTTTCACCGACGGTTTAGGTTTAGTCCTAGTGTGCCAGGCAGAAAATTAATGTAAGTGTCAGAACTCAAGGTTAATGCCAATATGTAAAGAGCTATAACACAAAGCAAGTACACGATTATGATATCCTGTCACTTTAAATTTAATGGATTTATTTCTTTGTTCTAAGACAATTACTCATGTTTCTACCTTTGCGTTTTAATTAATCTTAATTAAGTTACTACACTTCACGACAAGATCAAATCATTCATAAAGCACACAGTAAATGCTTTAAGCTGTTGACCTACATTGAGCGTCATGCCAGTCTTACATTGCTTTTGGCTTACAAGTTCGCGATAAAAAACATTGACAAAAGCTCAAATTAAACCGGTTGACGACAAGCGTTTGCGTATTTTAAGATTGTTGTTTCAGAGAGGATTTGCAAGGCTGTTTTAAACTAATGGATTTGACGGTTTTACTCCGAATGCAGAATTTAGGAGCTATTAATAGGGCCGACAATCAAATAAAATATGGACAGGCATAGCAAAGGGCGACCCTTACATCAACCACGGTTTGAACATGAGAGAAAAACTGTGTATTTCACGGAGGAGAACATGACAAGAAACAATTTGAAACCCGAAAAAAGTGTAGTCGAATGAGGAGAAAGAAGGTTTGTATAAAAGGCAAAACGGACTAAAAAAAACCAGAAAACAGTCAGAAATGCCTTTCTTGTTTTTGGACTACGTTAATTTTTTTCCTTTCTCCGTCTCACCATTGTTTCTCAGTTTCAGAATTCATTTCTTTGGACACTCCTATTGAGTTTTTAGATACCCTTACTTACCCATCATTTCTTTCTCCCTCTTTCTTCTCCTCTCCATTTTTTCTTTCTGGGTTTTGGAATCTTTTCGATTAGTTAACCTAAAAAAAAGAAGTTGGTTTTTACTATTTTCTTCTGTGTTTTCTCTTCCGCTATCAGTCTCATACTCCTTGGTCAATTTCACATAGTCAATGGGTGTGTTGTAGTTCGACACTTCTTCACTTTGGATTTTTTTATTTCGGTTTTTCTTGGTTTAAGGCTTCTTTTATAGTTACTGATCTAGAAATATTTCAGATGTTTAAGTGAGCGTTTTGTCAAAACTGTCTACTTGAATTCAAAAGAACGTAGCTGCGACCTATACTTAACCGATTGGAATTATCTTTGCAGCAAATCAAAGATATTAATGGCTCCCAGTGACAGCACATATTTAGACATATTTTATTTTCAAAATTCAAAATGGCGGACACAATCAGAGTCATTTTGTTTTTTACTCACTTAGTTAATAAAGTCCACCAACTGGAAAAGATAGACCATTTAAAAACAGGGAAACGTCTTGTAAAGAAGTAAAAAAATTTAAAAAATGTTCTAATTGTACCTATTATGTTCACGACATATTGGTCCTATCGGTGAAATTAGCGTAAGAGCTATAAGATAAGAAAAATGCTTGAAGTCCATCCTGTGGAAAATATTTAGAGTGGCTCAGTGTTCCGATTTGGTCTAAACTAGTGTCATTTGCTCTAGAATGTAAAATGAAAAGTAAAAGTTTGCACGAAATGTATACACTGATCGACCACCCTTTTTAAGATCAACGATTTGACACCATTTTCATAGGCAAGTTTGTTCTACCTTTCAGAATGACCTGGAACAGTACCACCTTATTAGCATTGAATTATTGTCCATAGATAAGGCAAATAATATCCATAATCTTTTCATCCCTGGCGCAGAACTGTAGTGTGCAATCAGCTAAGTTTGATCTCTTGTCAATTTTGACCCCTGTAATACAATTGTCCCCTCACCTTTTAATGCATGTCCACCATTCTACCAATGATGACCTTTTGATGTTATTCTTTGGTTTTTGTTTCATTATGGAAAGAAATCCAAAATATCAAAATTTTATTAATTTTACTAGGAAGTTTGAAGAAACTGTTCTTTCTTTGTAAATAGGACTAAACTTTACCCAATGTCCATAATAGTTTACGGGCTTGAGGAATTCTTTAAATTGACTTATCGTCAAGGGAATGACCAGGGGAAATAAACATGATAAAAAAACATGATAGGTGTATTTGTAATGACGAAACGCTGGACGTGCCTAATGTGAATCAAAATATAGGTTATCAACTCTCCAAAGGGATTGAAAAGCTATCGTTTTAAGATTACGGTTACACCTTTGTCACGTATCGTTCCCGCTTATAAATGTAACGCCTTCCTTTCCATACCACGAGTGCGATAGGATGTAAGTAAAACAAAATGTGGGCGGATATAAATTCCCCACATATATGAGGACCTCTGCGCTTTCTTCATGTTCTTTTTTATCAAATTTCCTATCAAATACCTACTCTTTCGACATTATCAGTTATGTGGGCCTTTTGAACTTTCGAAGTGACGGGGGGTTGAGACACTTCAAACTAGGGTTCTTTGGTGGAAACCCTAAAATTCGGGCCATTCAGTGAAACCTGAACATAGGGCTGTCCATGACGTTCCGTAACTTGTACTTTCTTTAAAACAACAACATAACTGTAATATCCAATTTTATGAAAAATCAGAAAGCTGAAACATGGGTTTTCAACTTCTCAACTATCATTGATATTATTGTTGTCATTTTCACTTTTCTAAATACAAATTAACAGGACTACTCATTCGCAGTGCCCTTTGACCTAAGGTGCGGTGGCGTAACCAGCAGGGTGGAGAAGGGGACGAGCGCCCCCTCCCGCTCAGAACACTTCCCACCGCCGCCCCCCTCCTCCAAATGAAGACCCTTTTGTACAGTATCTAGGGCAAAGGACCCAAATTCCCCCCTCTTCAGAAAATGCCTCGTCACCCCTTCTCCCCCCCCCCCCACCCCTCCATGGGCAAAGGTCCTGATTACGGCCAACTGCTAAGTGGTGTTAACACATACCGAGGATGATATTGGTTACAACCGGTAATGGCCGACCCACTTTAAAAACACTACTTCACACAAGTAGTAGGCGTAGATGTCCATACGCATGACGTACCAAACAAACAAACAACGTAGTCCACATTCCAAGTAAAATCACATGCACTTTGCGCATCAAAACCGACCTTTTTCGTCTTTCGTCATCATACACGAGTGTGGCCCGAGTGACTTGTTCCCCCTGCACAATAACGTTTGGTCTATGACTCGCCCCTTTAAGACCCTTCTTCCCAAAACGTGTTTAGCTGCGGTTTTAAGCTAAGGCGAACGTTTAGATGCGAGATAAACGTATCTCTTAAGTAAAACGCATTCATGAAGGAGTTTAAAGTTAAACCGTAATTTTAACTTCGTCGCCAAAATGCGTAGAAATTTAAACTGGTACGGGCTAGTTTAAGAAGTGTCTTAGTGTGTGTTTTTTTCGTGAATGCACGGCTCATTGTCACTGGTCAGTTTGATAACAGCATGGTTCATATCATTCTGCCCCGTCTTGTAGCCCCTTAAACGCTACGGAAAGCTGATACACTTTGTGCGCTCACCATTAAAACACAATTAGGGCCTACATATACTCAGTTGCGTCTTTAAATGACATCGATGTTACTTGGGTTTAAAGTTTCGTTTAAGTTAAGCAAATGGTTTAATTAACACATATTTAAACGCGTTTTGCTTATAACGCAATTTTAAGTTACGGCGATTTTAGGCTAAAATTTCGTTTAGCTAAACAAGTTTCTGGGACTACGGGCCGATAAGTTTAGTCTCGTCCAGCAGGGAGGGAAGCAGTAGATGAAATCTCTGAAAGTTTTTTTTTTCTCAGCTGATTATATTTCTTTGAAAGGTTTTATAATGGAATTCAGGTGGGTGTAAAATTGCCACCCTTGGGCAATGTGAGAAATCAAGATGGCCGCCATTTCACTGTAAAAACCCCAAAATTGCAGTTGCCATGGACAAGGACACCCCAAATGCTTGGTTATAATTGTTTTTGGTTAATAATCATTCATGGTGAGGTAGGAAAGTAAAGGATAATGTATCTTGGGAAGCACGCTCTGATTAGTTTGAGAATCCAAGATGGCGCCATTTAAAGCAGAAAAAACCCGAAAATGCACTTTTTCACAGAGAGGAGATCAACCCCAATACCGTTTATCATGTTTCTCATATGAATATATATATCTCTAATAGGTATTTGTGTTGACTTTTTATATAAAAGATGGATGTAAAAATTGTCACCCTTAGGCAATTAGAAAAAATCCAAGATGGCTGCGTGTTCAAAAAAACATAAAAATATTGCAGTAGTACAGACGGGGCAACTCAAAATCACTTTTGTTAGCTGTTACCTAACCCGAGAGCCGACCAACTGATTGTGGATGTTTCGGTGTGCGCTACGGATGGTTGAGGCAAACCAGCGGCTGTGTCCTTCGCTACAGGACCATATGGGTTGGGGGAGTTTAGATGAAAAGCTGTTATGTCTCCGAGCCCTTCAAGATGCTTGTCTTGTGCTTGTTCCAATACTGCACAACCCCTAAAAGGGGCCAACGTTGCAGGGAGTGCGTTTGATATTAACTTGATGTGGAGAGAGTGATAACAGTTTATGGTTGACAGTTCATGTGCTTTATGACGCTCTTAAATTGCTGGTGACCTGTTCTCCGTTAGGTATTTTGGCAAGTCGTTCCAGTTGCCCAGGGTTCTTGGATAAAAGGAAAATTTGTAGCAGTTCTTAGCTTGCATGAATTGGTATGAAGTTTTTCGACGTGGGTGCTGTATGGCGAAGAGTCCGTTTGACGGGTTGTAGGAATCGTGTTGTACTGGGATGCCAGGTTTACCCGCTAGTGCTTGTTTGAAAAAGGTTATTAAAACGTTGGATTTGCCGCCTTTGTTGCAAAAAAAAACAAAGGTTCCACATTTCAAGTCATTTTTCATGCGGTTACGCTGCTGCTTCTTTTATAGTCCACAGTCAAAATCTTGCGGCGCGTTTGTATAGATTCCAATTGATTAATGTGCTTTTGCATGTGCGGGTCCCATACAGGGGAACAATAGTCCAATATGGGCCTAACCAGAGTTTTATATGAGATTTCTTTTATGTGTTTGGGGCAGTCGTATAAGTTCTAAGAAAACCCAGAGTTCTATTTGCTTTACTTGATATGCGATCTATGTGTGAGTTCCATGTTAATTTGTTGCTGATGTCTACCCCAAGATATGTATGCTCAGTTGTTTCTTGCAAATTTATGCCATTTAATGAATATGAGTAATTCAGTGGCGATAACGAATGAGTAATGTGCATAACATAACATTTCTGGGCATTGAATGCCATCTGCCACTTGTTCTGCCATGATGTAAGTGTGTCCAAATCCTTTTGTAGTCTGCCAGCATCCTCAGGACCGGTAACGGTTGAATATAAGATACAATCATCGGCGAACAAGCGGACAGTGGATTCAATGCCATCAGGGAGGTCGTTAATAAATAATAAAAAATCCAAGGGTCCAGTGACCGTGCCCTGCGGGACACTCGAATCGACGCTAACCCAGTCTGAAAATTCACCATCGACAACAACCCGTTGTCTACGTTTGGTGAGAAAGGCTTTAATCCATTTAAGAGTTTTGCCTCTCACACCGTATCTGTTTAATTTTTGCAGTAAGCGTTGATGTGGTACCTTATCAAAGGCTTTTTGGAATCCATTATTATTACATCCACTTGTTGCTTTTTGTCAACGGCCTGTGTGATATCGTGCATAGTTGAACGGAGTTGCGTTTCATAAGAGTGACCCTTGAGGAATCCATGTTGTTGATTACAGAGGATATTGTGTGTGTCCATATGGGTCATAATATTTGAGTGAAGAATATGCTCGAGGTACCATTTTAGTGCCCCTGACCGGGCACCGGGTTTTTTTCGACCGTTTTCCCGCAGCAAAGGCCAGTCCGGGAGAAAAAACACTGGGCACGGTGTGAAAGACAGCGTCTGATTCTTAGCGTGGGGGGATGGACACGCCGTCCTTCGACCACCGCAGGTGAGCCTCGTCAATGGACAAGGTATGTATTTCGGAAGCCCGGAAGCGATTGCCACCAGAAAGGCCGTCTTCCTAGTCCAGGAGACTGGCCCTCTCCAGTGGTTCGAATTCCTCTAAGAACTGAGCACTAGCGGCAGATCCCACTCCGGAACGAGTGAACGAACGGGGGGAACCGAAAACACGCCCTTCAGCAGATTCATGAGGATTGGGCTTTTAGAGACTACTGTGCTGTCTCTGAAGCCCCGATGGAGCGCCCCAACCGCGGTACGGTAGCACTTGACTGTTTGGACGCCCAAACCCTCAAGGAAAATGTCCGTTAGGAAATCCCAGATCTGCCCTACAGACGCAGACAGCATATCAATCTCTCAATTGGCGCACCATCTATAGACCCGGCAGAGTCGAGAATCATAAGATTCTCTAGTTGACTTCCTCCTTGCCTGAGCAGCGAGCGCGGCAGCCTGTTCAGAAAGTCCCGCCTGAGTGTATTGTTGGCGGAAATGCGCCAGACAGTCAAGTTGAGAGCGCGGATGGTACGCTCCGGGACGGACGCGTCGGCTGGAGGATCGCTACTCGCAGCCACTAGTCCCACACTAGCAGTTCTAGAAGCCGTGGGAACTACAGCTGAGCCGGCCACATGGGGCCATCAACAGAACCGGGCAATTGTCGGACCGAGCGACCTTCTCGAGGACTCTCGGTATCAGCGCAATGGGAGGGGGAGGCGATACATAGGCACTGATCCACCATCGCATCCTGACCCACGGCTATGGGATCTTGACTCCATGAGTAGTACGCCGGAAGCTGGTGATTCCCAGTGGAGGCGAATAGGTCCACGTGGGGACGCTGCAGCCTCTGAAAAAAATTGACCGGCAGGAGGTGCCATTCCACTGACGACCCCTTACCTTCGATGGCGCATGGCATTGCGTGCCCTTCGGGGAGAGGACGTCTGCTA
>JAMKCH010032620.1:0-16766 GCA_023653785.1 Ophioderma brevispina
TTCAGTACCGGCGGATTGACTTGACGATGTCTGTCTGCATCCACAAAGGATGGCGCGCTTTTGATAAGCCAACAGTTCGGTATCTTCGGGTCGATGAGCGGCTGTCTCCTTTGCACCCACAAGTATGGCGTTCATTTGTGCTTCGTATGGTCGGACAGTTGTCGGTAACGGGTGATAAGCATATGTCTTTGCGGATTGGTTTTCAAAAGTTTTTAATGTGCTGCCGGTCGCAAAATCTGGAAATCATTAGTTCAAAAGGTGGGTTACGGATGCTGTGCACGTCACCCAACCTACTAGCTGTGAAAACGGTACGCACACGACGAGTATTTAGCAAAGTCCGTGTAGGGTCTCTTACTACAGTTATTAAAGTTAAAGTCTCGTAATGTTTTTTCAATTACGTTTATGTGCTAACTTTTTAGTTCTACTTGGATTATACCACTCATACAGCTGTCTAAAGTACTGGCGAAGGATTAGTGCGAAACCGTTAGACTCGCCACAATACAACGGGCTGTCAGCTGTCGAGTTCAAGTTCGGGATTTACGTATCACAACGTACGCTGGTTACGTGCCGCTACTTGCCTGGTTTTACGGCTACCTACTTCCAAGGTATGGGCTGCTAGTCGATTACCGTCTCTTCTCTGATAACTTTTGGCTTCTCCGGGGCGAAATCTTGACGACAACATTCAAAATGTTCGTTTCTGCTTATATGAAAGCCATTTCATATCTGGATGGTTCGCTGGGTCAGGTCGTTATAGCTGCACCTGATATATTTTTACGAGAGAGAGACGGTTGTATATAAAGTTTCAAGCACATATTTATTCAGCAATTCGGCTGGCTGTCATCCCAGCCAACAGCGAGATTCAGAGAGCCTTTCTTTACCTAGTAATGAGTCCGGTACTATGTGTTGTTTAAATAATCAAGATAAGTAGTTCTGAATTGATTCGACCAAACACCAATAATATAACACGGGGGTGGCAGGATTCACCTCACATTCGTAGCAATCGCCCTTACTCCCTCCTTCCACCTCACCCGATTCAAACGCATCCCCCATCCTCAACCAACCCTCTAACTCTCCTCCTCCACTGCTTCATCCATGTCCTCTTTGGATGCCCCCTTTCCTCACACCACACCTCGAACTCAAAAGCCCTTCTTAAAAACATGCTTACTCATCCTTCTCAGCACGTGCCCACCATACCATCTTACAACTGTGAATTCTAATAATCTGTTGCCTTGAAGGAAACATGGATTCCACACCCAAAAGATTAGCTTATGCTATAATATTGACATGATGCAGAGGGAAAGCGTATGTGATATAAAGAGCTTATTAAAAATAAATTGCAAGTTTTGGGCAAAGGGTTATATATACAGGATATCACAATCTTGTTCCAGATTTGACCTACCTGCTTTTCATTGCACCAAAATTATGCAGTTGCTGCCTCAGCCTTTGATGTGACATCATAGTCCAGCATCCGCCCCACAAGACAAAACAACACGATCCAATTTGTCACTCAAGGCTCGTCTCCATAGCACCAAGTACCTGTTAAAAGACAAAGAAATCAAAGTTGTCAGTATTTTCAATGGTAATGATTAGCCAACATGAATCTAAACGCAGCTGGATTTTTTTGCTGTCTGATGTACTAACAGCCTTCATGACCAAAAGGGCGTAACTCAAAATTGACATTTTGTGTTAGTGACATATACTGAAGTAAATCGAGGATTGATCCTTTATATTTTTGATGGTCTCCAAGTCGCAAAAGTGGTGCATGTTACAAATGAGAGAGGACCATCTCAAGCATTTTTTAAAAATGTTTTTCACAATTTCATGGCAAAAGGGCGTATCTCAAAGTTAGGTCATTTCTTAATAACTTTCAACGAAACGCAAACACCTTATTATGGACAAAAAGGGCCTAACTCATAGTTAAGCCATTTTACAGGAACAAAATTTACGCAAACATTTTTTTTTATGGCAAAAGGACGTAACTTGAGTGAGTCAATTACCAATAGATAGGGAGGCAGAGAGAGATTGGGAAATGGCCGTTGACCTTTACAATACCGGCCGTCGTGCTTATATCTCATCACTAGTGGACACAGATATGGGGGCCATAAATGTACAATGGCCATAACTTTACAATACCTGTGCACACATCTGTGATCACTTGTGTGTAAACAGATTTGGGCATAACATGAAAATATCTGCGCACGAAGCCATTATGTCTAATACCAATTTGTCTATAACCATTTAGTCTAACATCCATTTATCTAAACCAGAAGTTTAAATCCAATTTGGTCTAATGGCCATCTGTCGAATGCCCATTTTGTCTGACTACCCTTTGGTCTAATACCACAAACCCCTTTAATTCTATTGGTCTAAATCCCCAGTCTAATACCATTGGTCTAATACCCAATTGGTTAATAGTCTCTGGTCTTATATCATCTGGTATAATATCCATTGGTCTAATACCCATTTGGCCTAATGTTCATTGGTCTAAATCCAATGTCTAATGTCCACCTGATCTAATATCTACTTGGTCTAATAATACTCATTTGGTGTGATATTCATTTGGATGTTAAAGCCAAAAATAATTGATCTTAAACATTTATTTAAAAAATAGACCAAATGGATATTAGACAAGATGGACATTAGACCAAATGGATATTAGACCAAATGGGCATTAGACCAAATAAGTATTAGACCAAATGAATATTAGACTAGCTGAATATAAGAGTAAATGGATATTAGACCAAATGGATATTAGACCAGATGGATGTTAGACCAGATGGATATTAGACTAAAAGGGTATTAAACCAAATGGATATTGGACCAGATGGATATTAGACCAAATGGAATATTAAACCAAATGGTTAATAGACCAAATGGGTAATAGACAATTGGCATTAGACCAATTCGGTTATAGACGATATGGAAATTAGACGATTGAGTTTAGACCAGATGAATATTAGACTAGACTAAATGTTATAGCCTCCTAGTGCATTAGACAAAATGGGATTTTATCAAATGGCAAGTCACCTACTTGTGCTTCACCACACAGTGAACAAAAATGCTTCACCAAAACAATGTGAAAAAACATCACTTTTGTCAGATATATTCGGTTGTCTAAGGGCATATCTATGAGATAATCCCTTTTGCCATAAAAGTGGTCTTGGATTGTCCCGGAACATCTCAAGCTAAGCCTTTTTTGCCATGAAAATACCTGATACGTTAGGCCCTTTTGCCGTGAAGGAAAAATAACTAAGATACGCCCTTTTGCCATGAAAATACCCGATGCAGCAGTTATTTTCTTCGCGGCAAAAGGGCATATCTCTAAGATACGCCCTTTTGCAATGAAAATACCCCGATGAAGCAGTTATTTTTCATTCGCGGGAAAAGGGTCTAACTCTAAGATACGCCCCCTTTTGCCATGAAAATACCTGATACGCACTGCGACACTTTGGTTTTGTGTTTTTGTTTTGTTGTCTAACTTCAATAAATGATTTATTTCTCCAAAACTACAAAGGATTTAGCAAAAATGATATGACAAATACAAAAAAGAGTCAAGAATATTCCTACATAGCCATACTGTGTCAAAATAAGTCATTACAAAAAAAAATAATTCCCTAAATTAAAGCCATTTTTATCGAATGCTGTTTGCGAGTAGTTGTTACGCCCTTTTGCATAAAAGGGCGATAAATTAAAAAACAAATTTAGAGATGTTAATAAATACTACTCATATATGTCCATGTCGGCTCATTGTTATGAAAAGCGTAGTTAATGAAACAATATGACACATATATAGTCTATTTCTCTATCTCCGTGCAGTGATGTCATAACACTGACGCAGCTTTTACAAATGTGTCAGATATGCCGCCTTGGTGCGCGCAAGCGTACAAAACACCGTCCTTTAAGGCAGCATGCGCGGTTTACCGGTTGCAGACCATCAAATCTCGCACTGACGTCAATGCACGGAGTAGGGAAATGGAGCCTAGCCAATGGCTAACACTGAAACATTTATTGAAATACATCAGATCACAGGAGAATGATGAATTTCAAGTTTTCAGTGCTCGATTTTTTTTTCAGTACAATTTTCAGAAGTATTCCTAGTGAGGGCCCTTCCTAGTTATCAGTGGTACTTTAAATTAAAATGGATGCCTGGGGCTCCGTTTAACAATTTGTTTTGTGTAACATGGTTTGATTGGGCGGTTTGCTTGATTCATGTCAGCAGGAATCTGAATGTGTGCAGTGAACAGCATGGAATATGTCATGTTCAGCAATTACTTTGAATGATCTCTGACTTACCATTTTGAATTTTCAAATATGACCCTCTAAAATGATTCTTAACTTTGGGAAAACCCAGGACCATAGATGATATTAATTTTTTTCAAAACCTATTTCCCATATGAACCATATGTAAGGATCATCAAAGATATTTTGGTGAAATACCATTTATTTTCAATTTAAAAAAAAAAAAAAAAAAAAATTTCACACAATGACCTTAAATGTTCAATGACCTTTGACCACTTATCCCTAATTCTTCAAGAAGTACAGTACCATTAGCCAAGAAAAATCCCTCTCCTTGGGGGCTGTCAAATTTGGAGGCATAACTGTTCCAAGCGTTGTGTTTGGAGAGCAGATTAATACTTCTTCCTGTGTGGGTAGACGTCCCTGACCAAACATGTATAAGGAGGGAGCCACCGTAGTCCACACCATCGCATACAAAACGAGACAAATGAAATCAACCAAAATTTAATTTTTTTTAAATTTCATTTTGTTGTGCATGGAAATACTAAAACAAATTATTGATCACCAAAATTAATCAACATTGGACATTACAGTCATGTATTGACCCAATTAATATTTTCAAAAGTTTATTTGGTAACTTGATGACGGGATGATGAAGAGCGCATTCATAATCCGCGTTCAAAATTTCAGCAGCTGATGAACCTGTGATGCACATACATACCTGCAATAATGTGATGTCATTGGGTCACATTACATGCATTCTGGGATATGTGAAAAGGTTAAACTGACATTTGTGTTTACTTACCTGAAGACCTCACTATCAGGTTTGGCGGTCCAGGTCTTCAGATATGGTGGGAAACTTCTAGAAGGCTGTCTGGGAAATATGAAGGCAAATACATTTGGTACTTAATCTTCAACAAATTTAACGCTATTGAGCTCACGCTCAAAGGTTATTAATGTTTGGACGGGGAACTGAGCAACAAGGGAGTATAACTAACCACTACACTTACTATACTGTAGTCAAGGAAAGAATTGGATGACCATTTGTATTGAAAAATGGTTTGTCAAATCTGTTGCATACCTGCCAACACTTAGAACCCCAAAATCAGAATTCATATGTCGTGAACACCTCATCATGAAAGATTGTAAGGGTTGGTCTCTATTTGTGATCCACTTAAGGCCTCTAGTAGAGTACACAGGGAAAGACTCTTGAGTTCCTAGGTTTAAGTGTTTTTTGAAGCTTGCAGGAATAGCCTGCGGAGCCAAAAAAAAAATTTCAGGACTTCTGTGATCAAATTATTTCAAGATTTATTGAAATTCAGAAATAGGGTATCCCTATTTTTACAATTTAAAAGTTTAAAAATAGGGATGATTCCTACAAAACAAGGGAAGATTGGCATGTATTCTATGGGGTGGCCATGAATTGATTTTAATGTACAGTTTGGACAGGGTAATACTTGACCAAAATATTATTCAAAATGTTCAAAATACTCCCAAGTTTAAACTTGCAAGATCTCCTTGGCAGGGACATAGACCTAATAGGGTCACATATGATGCAGGGGTCAATAGAGGTCATCTGAATTGGCTCAATAATTCTTTTGAGTCTGTCTATGAATTATTGTTCTATGTAAGAAACGTAAGCAGGACATGTCATTCCATTAGTGACAGATTTAACAGGAAACACATGGCCATCTTCAGATCATACTTGCTTAGCTAGATGATGTAAGAATGAACCCAAGATGTTCTAAGACTCAGACAAGTCTTCAAACATCCATTGACTTCAGTGGGTGACGATGTTTCGTCCTCTCCTCCCAAAGCTGCTTCAAAACTGGTGTCTAAGGCTCTCTGATGAAGAAATACAAATACTTACTTTGAGGTTTTAAGTGGATCATTACTGCAAGTGCCAAGAAAATAGTCAAAAAACAATGTTATGTTTTTTATAAATGATATACTGAGGCCTGATTTCCTTTCCAATGTTGACTGAAAATATGGCTTTCCTTCTGAGACGTTGCAATGTCCCCAAAAATACAATAAAACCCATAAGGAAATGGAACGTCTACGTACCAGTGACCCCAGCAGGTCAAACCCTGTCGGCCATTACTCTCCCTAGACTCCGTTTGGCCCAAGCCCACACACGGACGCACAAACTATGACGGTGTGGGGTAGGGACGGAGTGGGACGTCAGGAAGTCACATTGGAAAGGAAATCAGGCCTCATTATTAGATTTATAAAAAATAACATATTTTTTGACTAAATCTTCACGAGTGATTTCCTTTTTTAACACCAATGTGGACTGAAACCAGGCATTAACCTTCGTTGAAATGAATATTTTCATCAAAACACCAGACTAGCTCCTATAGCGGAGGTGGAACATAATAGTCTCAGAGAGGGGTCGAAAGGTGCAGCCAAAGGTTTTAACGAAAAACCTCCAGGGCAAAAACACATGGATCTAGATTCCAAAAAGTCAGGGCACAGAAAAACTCACCTAAGGGTGGCATACACCAGTGGTGTGCATCCAGGACCTGACAATTTTTATATTGTGTTTAAATGACCTGGCTAAGGTCTTTTGGAACAGAGCCAGTGCAGAGAGTCCTACAGAGAAGATCAAGCCTAAGGATAGTCGAAAGAAAAACTCTGAGGAGAACGGGAGACGGCAGGAGGCCCTACACAAAGGCCGAGAGCGCCCTCGAGGCAATGCTCGGTAGCTCGAGTACTCAATGAAACGCAAGGCCGACCCGCGTAAAGACCCGGGACAGGAGAAGCCTACTCCAAAAAACGGAACGAACGGGCCTCCCTAGAGCGGGAGCCCTAACGTAACACCACAGAGAACCCCACGGAAGAGACATGACTGCCCCGAGGGGGAGGAGAGCTTCTGAAGGATGCGGATAAAAACCAAGCCCTGAACAGAGGGCTGGAAGATAAACCCAATCCCAACCCGGGAGAAAAGCTACTAGGAGAAAGAAATCTCCGAGCGAATTCAACCGGGGAGGCGACCTGAAAGTGTAATAGAGGCCTAAACTAGAGGCGATGCCGCAACCCGAGGGACACTCGGTGGCTACGCCAAGAAATCCGCCTATAAAGATTAACCAATAGGGACCTAAAAACTTTTTTTCGAGTCGGGACCGTAACAGCGCACGCCTTCAGGAGTTAATGGGACATGCCAATGTCATCGAAGGATGAACCAAAACAACCTCCACTGTGGATGGCTGATTTAGGCTACCAAAAATCCGGACGATGGACGATCAGAGTTTGCTAACCAAGCCTTAAAAGTGAAAAGTCTCACCCCACGGCTGACAAAGCCGGGATAGGAGGGGACAACCAGGCCCGACCTCGTAAGCAGACAGCAACACCGGTGATGCACTAGCAATCCTCTGATAAGCCGGGAATCACGGCATCAGGGCCGGATAGCGGTAAGGCAGTCAGAGCTAGCACTTCCCTCCCCGAACCGGGCAGACGCGATCCTGCTCAAATGGTAAGACGAAGTGGGCCGAACCACTAAGAATCTAACCAAGAAGGGGCCTAAAGGGAAGCTTCACGGAAGTAACGGGCCGAGCCCCAAGGGGCGACCCGAAATGAAGCATCCTAGAGGCTCGAGAAGATACCCGAGATACTCAAGGAGTATCTCGAGATGCCCGAGATTCTCGAGCATCTCGAGATTCTCGAGCGGAGACCCCGCCATGGCGACTGCAAACAGAGGAGAGGTGACAAGGTCGAGCAAGAACAGATGATCATGGAAAACTAGGACACCCAAAGGATCTTCTGATGAACGGCCCCACAGGTTCGGTATCGAGGGGCAAACAAGTAGCCGCGCAACCGAACTCTGGCTACGTGAATAAGTGGCATCTCCAAAAGGTGGTCCATGGACAACCAGCGGTCCTGAACGATTCCATCCCGCTCGGAAAGCGAAAAGTCGAGTCAGAAGTGAAGGGACAAAGTCCCACCCTGTGAGGGGACCAAGTCCCACACCAGATACCGACCAGATGTCACCTGTGTCTCGAGAAGTGGGATGTAACTAACTCGTCAACCAAAACTTGAGACAATAGACATGGGATGGCTCCACGCGGGGAAAACGCCCCCGAGACATGCCCGCCTGGGAGCGATAGGCTCTATCCGAATTAGAAGAATACCTGCGCACTAAGGCTGCCCAGTGGGCGACGATAGTCCCAAGCAAAAAAGACAAGCACCATCGGTGCGGGCGCATTGCCGGCGTTAACCCCAAAAAAAAAAAAGCGGATGGGGGATCGAAAAAATCGGAAGGAGGCGGAAAACAACGGGGCGCATATGCGCCGCATAACGGGCGTGACGCGAGCCAGATGGATTACCGCTTGTCCAGAAACAGATCAAGAAAAATTAGAGAGTGACGTTGGGGGAGGGGGGGGGGGGGGAGGGACTCACGACACGAAAACGAACGGGACTAAGAAACCGTCTCGGTAAATGAGTCACAAACGGTAAAGAAATTTTTTTCTAAGTCAGTGGCAACATATTTATTAAATACCAACAAGCCATATATAAATAATAAAACACTCACCCAATAGACTGATTTTATTGAAGTCTAGAAAACAAAGAACAGAAACAGGCTCACAACCAAAGCAAGGCAACCAAAGCACGCAAACATGTACGGCAATGGCGGCCTTTGTTTACCTTATCCTGCACAAATTATCACATGAAAACCGGCACGGCGGGTAAAAAAAGGATACACACAAAAAGACTCTCGTCGGAGGTATAATCCACGTTAATTTGCAGTCCAAGAGTGCGTATCCTTAGTATAATAATCTTATATATCCCAGGTAGTGTGGGAGTAGTATTAGGAGTATTCGCAAGAGAAGAAACAGTCTTAAACAATTATAAATCTCAAGTTCGTCAGAGTAGTAAATGGAAGCGCGACCGTGGAACGTCCGTTGCAAGCTAGCTGGCAAAAAATGGAATTGGGGAAGAGTAAGGGCCGACAGGGTGTGACCTGGGGTCCACGGTGGGGACGTTTCCATTTCTCTTTAGGGGTGTTATTTGTATTTTGAGGGCATTTCGACTTCTCAAGAAGGAAAATGCATATGTTTCAGTTCAACATGGTTTAAAGGCAATAAGCTCACCCTGTGTAATGATTTGTGTGCCCATATGTGGAAAAACACAGAGCATTACGTTTAGAGTTAGAATTTGAGTCAAAACATGGTTACCACAGACCACACACAAGACAGACAGGCATTACATTCCAAGAGCAATTCCTAGGTGCCCTCTTGCAGACGGACACAAAAATAATGCTATCGCTCGTGTCAATTGTTATACAGAGCGAAGCAGGTTACAACCAATCCATTATTCTTTTAAAGATCTTGCATCGATCCTAGTACTTGTACATTACAGAACAAGCCATTATGGTACAAAATAAGAGTCAACGGTACATGTATCTTTCCAAACTTTTTATGCACATCAGGGCTGATCCAGGGAGGGGGCAGAGGGGGCGCGCGCCTCCCGGTGATTCTGAAAAATTCTGCAAAATCAGCCCAATTTTGAGCTATTTGGACAGTAAAGGTACTTTCAGCCCCACGGTAATTTTGACATTTTGCAAATCCTGGATCCGCCCTGCCATCAACTGATTAATATGATGTCCTGTCATTTCTTTTCTTTCTTCGGTTCTATGCCTACCTTGTTGATGTCTCTAAGCAGTCCTTGAGTGACCTCAGTCATAGTCTTAGCAATACTTGGGAAGGACTCAAACATCTCCTCCTCCTCAGGTTCACCAGTGTCTTCTCATCATCTCTTCCGCAGTCTCTCCTTCATCAGTCATGTCATCAACAACCCTGGGCCTGCAATCCTGACACCATTCTTCTACAAGATCCAGTTGTCATCCTCATGCTCAATACACACTCCCATAGTCACCATCAGCGTGTTCCAAACCTACAGCCTAAAAATGCAGGTCAATTTCAAATTACGCAATTGTGTTTAACACCTGGGGTCCATTCTCGAAACTCAGTAGTAAATCTACGTGAATACTATGTCATGATTGAGTGGACCAATTTGTCCAAAGCACGTGAACTGGTATGAAAAAGTCTGTTATGTGGACATACGCATGGACGTGAGTATACACGTAGGCTACGCACGTGTTGGGGAATGGGCCCCTGGGCACTAAATTCTAATATTGAAATCTTAGCACTTACAGTGTGATCATTAAAAATGCAGGAATGGGAACAAAAATATTTAAAAAAATATAAACCACCTCTGTACATCATTTATGTTTAAAGTACACTGCAAAAATTGAATAGTGCCCAACGCACAATTCCGGGTAAAACAGCTAACATTTATTCTTATGGGAAACAGTTCAGGGGTTGTACTGTACAGACATTGACCTGAACTGACATTGTGTGATTCTGGGTATCATATATAATACCAAAAACCAGGGGATGTATTTTCTAAATACATTGGTGAATGAAAGCTACTGAACTGTGGCCCAGGAATTGAGATTTTTACTAGCTCAGTGCATCTAATGTTAACTGACCTCAACAGCAGCAAGAGCCATTCTTTCATCAACAAGAATCTTCCATCAGTTTTTCCTTTAGCACAGCTTTCTCTCATTCAAGATGTCTGCCTAGTTGCGTCTGGTGACTGGTCGTCAACCTCTTCAGCTACTTCCATGGGAGTGGAGCTCTCTCAAGACCCCCTGGCGCATAGCAGCTTTTCTATAGCGCCCTCAATGTCTGCTTGGTTACACATCTGCTTGAAACTAGAAAGGCACGAAATTAAACTGTAAAAGAAAAAAGCAAAAAATACTGCAAACAGCTCAGGTCAGGTTTCCTTTTGAGGGCCTGCTACTGGTATCCTGGTGGTAACCAGTAACTACCTGTTCCAGGGCCGAGTTGTTGGCGGCATAAACCGTCAACACATCAATTTTATAAGGAAATCTATGAGGCGGGTAGCTGGTTACCCTGGTAGAATAAAAAAGAAGATCTACTACAAGTGTAAGTTCTGGATAGCTTGGCGGCCATCCAGCACATCTTGCCTTGCATGGTGGGCATAGTTGCCCAAGGCTAGACCCACTAGCTTCCGAAAAAAACTGTGGATTGGCGTCAGAAGGGCAACGGTCAATAATCCTTGCTCCAATACACCTCACACAGCAGTATTGCTGAGTGTGAGGTAATCCGGCCCGGCCACCCCCTTGATGGGACAAAACCAGATTTAAACTTGGTTTAACTTAACTAACTACGAACAACTATCTTGCAAGTTAAACCTTGCAAGATCCCTAACAGCGGTGGCAGAACCCATCAAATTGGTCCTCTTGTTATTTATACAATTTTTAGCAGTGGCAACACAATTTTGACAACTGATATAAGAAGGGACATGCAAAAGCTACTACCTCTGCAAATATCAGAAAAATCTATTGCAGGAATCCTTGCCATATATGCCTACACAGGTCCTTGATAATTGTATTTATAGATCTCTAAATGCCCCATTCCAATCTCCATGAAAGACATGGAAAACTAATTTTTGCAGAAAAATCATATTTGCACCCAATGAAAATTTGTAAATTTACACGAATTAGTAGTTGACTAAATATTCCAACAGTTTGTCAACACTGGTGGTCAAAACCATGCCGGCGAATTTTTGTTTGTTCTCTTGGTGTTATCAAATAATGACACTTTCAAAAAGCCGTGGCCCCCCGCAAGGAGCAACGGTAGCGAGCGAAATATTGCAAATGACCTATTTTTTAAATATGTACAATAATGATGATACTCCGGCATTACCTGCACCCCAAACTCATCCACTAAGTTTGGTCAAATTTGGACATTGGTATCTGGTAAAAAGTTTACCTTTTGGTCAATCCTAACCAATTATCCATCCTCCCAGTGTAACCTACTAAAATGGAACACACCAGCACACACAGAGGAATGTGCTGTTTGCAAAATCCCCCCAAGCCGGGGATAAAAATTATGCATTTTAATTACAATATTTTTATAGAGAGTTTTTTTTTACTTTTTTTATTTTTATGACATCATTCTGACAGACAACAGAACTGACCGCAACAACAAACTGATAGGCAACATAGAACTTGACAGCAACAATATAACTGACAGGCAACTAGCACTGACAAGGCACAACAGAACTCTGACATCAACAACAGAACTTTAGCAGGCAACAATAGGAACTGCAGGCAACACATAACTGAAGGCAACAATATAACGACAGCAAAACAACAGCACTGAACATGACAAGCAACAGAACGACTATTCTACACTAGACTGACAAGCAACAATATAACGCAGCACAACAGAACTTATAGGCAACAGAGAACTGACACAACAATAGAACTGACAGGCAACCATTGCAGAGCACTGACAGGCAACCATAGAACTGACAGTCAAAACAACGAATGACAGGGCAACATTAGAACTGACAGGCAACAACATAACTGATAGGCAACAATAAGAACTGACAGGCAATAATAGAACTGACAGGCAATAATAGAACTGACAGGCAACATCTAACCTGACAGTCAAAACACAATATAACTGACAGCAACAACAGAACTGATAGCCACATAATAACTGACGGGGCACATGACTGACAGGCCAACAACGAATTACAGGCACAACAAACTGACCCAACCACGAACTGACATCAACAATAGAACGACAAGAGTCAAAATAGAACTGACAGGGCAACAACAAACTGACAGGAACAATAGAACTTGATCAAGCCCAAAGAACTGACCATGCAACAACAGAACTGCAGGCAACAACAGAACTGACAGTCACAACAGAACTGACAGGCAATCAACCAGAACGACAGCAACAACATAACTGACATCACAATATAACTGACATCAATAGAACTACAGGCAACAATAGACTGACAGGCACACAGAACTACCGGCAACAACAGAACTGACAGCACAACGACGACAGGCAACAACAGAACGGGACAGGGCAACGAACAGAAACTGACGGCACAATAGAACTGACAGGCCCCAAAAGAATGATCAAGGCAACAACAAACTGAACAGAGCACACAGAACTGACGGCCCCACAACATAACTGACCGGGCAACAACAGTAACTGACAGGCAACACAGAACTGACAGGCACAACAGAACTGACAGGCAACAATAGAACTGACAGCAATCAATAGAACTGACAGGACACCAGAACTGACAGGCAACAACAGACTGACGGCACAACTAACTGACATGCAGACAACAAACTGACAGCACAACTAAACTGACAGGCAACATATAACTGACAGGCAACCATAGACTGACAGGCAACCATAGAATGACAGCAACATATAAACTGGGACAGGCAACAATTAGAACTGACAGCAACAACAGAACTGACGGCAACAACAGAATTGGCCCATTCCAATCAAACATTCGGATGTGAACCGCAGCACGTCGTGGATTTTTTCGTTTTAAGTGTGGTGGTTTTAGACATTGATGAGATATGAACATCCTGAAATTTTGAGCGTCATATTCCTTTCGTTTTTCCCCACTAGAGCAATTTGAAATTAGGGGGTCACCATCAAAGGTGCTCCATGTGAAAGACTATGTTGGAGAGGGTCACCGATTATAGTAATGGATCCCTCCACAACTTTGAAAATCACTATTAGTGTAAATATTTGGTGTGAATTCAAATCTGGCATCAGGAGGTTTCATGCGTGTTTACTTTTAGAGTTTGAGTTAAATATGCCCTTATGTTCATTCGGGCCAATCTGGGGTCATAACTCCAAAAAGGCAACAATAGAACTGACAGGCAATAATAGAACTGACAGGCAATAATAGAACTGACAGGCAATAATAGAACTGGCAATCAATAATAGAACTGACAGGCAACCACAGAACTGATAGGCAACAATATAACTGACAGGCAAACGAAGACCTGACAGGCAACAATCTTGAACTTGACAGTCACATTTTTTGTGACCAAAATTCCGATCCAACTAATCACGTTATGAATGATACTACTGTTCATGGTTGGTCTTGAATGCCTATACCTAAAGATGGGGACCAGGTTATTCACAAAAACCCTTGCGATGCATCGTAAACCCATGTTAAGAAGTCAAACGCACTCGTATTAATAGGAATTCTAACATAACTTGGATGCTTTGCTTACGATGGGTCGTATAAGGGTTGAAATCTTAGTGAAATCCACCCCAGCACTAATGTGGTCTCTCAAAGCATGCAATAATGTAAAATTTGTAAACAAACCAGCACTTTGTATATAGTTTCTTCTTGGTTTACATACAACTCCCATACCACATTATTCAAATAATATACTTAAAGTGAAGCTTTCAACCACTTTCACACTAAAATACTGCAAGTAAACTTGCAATCACCCCCGGCAATATTGGCATTCGGAAACATACCTCATATGACCTTTGACCGTGGTCCATGACCTTGACATCAACCCACACTGAAGGAACCCCTCTGCCACCTAAAACCCCAATTCTTTTGTAAAGTGGACTGTAAACTTTCAAAAAGGATCCATGAAAAACAAAAACTTAACCAACTAGAACACAATAAACATACAAACACGTCGCTAATCGCAATATCTGCTTATCTGCATTATCTTTTCAAGCCGGGGGATCAAAAAGTAGTTTCACCCGTCATTGGTCTATTGTAACAGCTCAACTTACCTGGGCAGTAAGTTGCCCTGATATGTTGATCTGTTGCCAAGTGTTTGCCCGCAAGACAACAAGCTTTTCTGTGTGTGAAATTGTTCACTCGTAGCACGCTGATCTCTGCTCATCAACATATCGATGCCACTCACTCGCAATTATCATAACTCTCGCAAAATTCAGTTCGTCATAGGAGGGCGATTTCACAAAGTGTAGCATCATAGCCCAAAGTCACCATGACCAGAGACTTCTCCGGGAGCCTTCCCACATTACAGATGGCGTCCAATCCTTGAGAGAGGCTCCCGCTAAACATAGCTTGGAATAGGGTTGAAGCTAGCTGCGTGGGCTGCTGTGAATACCTACATGAACAGAATGAATTTGAAGTTATACTAAACGACATAAGAAATCTGATTTTTCCAAAAGAATCTGATCATAACCCGTTGTCCTGACGGAGTGAATGTCATTGCATTGGAGCAGCTGTATCATCATCCATGCCAACTTGAATCCACAATTACAGCTGCGACTTACGTTGTGCAACACTTTTGACACTGCTTGACATAATGAACATCACTCCTTACAGCTACACACACACACACGCCTCACACACATCCACTGTATACCACATGCCCCCCCCCCACCACACCTATACAACAACTGACAGACTGCATTTTTACCTATCCATGTGTGTAGCATTGGGCAGGTCTTGTATTTGTTTGATTTCCTTTGTTTCTTTCTTTGTTTTCTCACTTTGTTCAAAATGCTACTAGTGCAAACGCTTATGCCGATTTTGATCAGATTCGCTCAGAATGACCACTGACCCAAAGTTGCATACATGGTGGTGTTACCGTTTGTGGCTAATGGTCACTATGGTCATTTTGGCCAAACTCTCCTTCTCCTACAATAGATGCTCTAATATTGCCATTCATGCACAGCATCGCTATGACCGGTGCCTATGGGGGTGTACACGAATTTGATCAGTGGTCAGCAAGTGGTCCATTTCGCCATTTTGGCCAAAATCTTATGAAAATCTATTAAATGCATATTCTCCTGCAAATAGTGGCCTTTTCATGACCCTTGTGCATATGTTTCGCCTATGGTCAGTGCATATGGGGTGTACACACACTATAGGATCATTGGTCCTCTAGTGGTCATTTTGGCTTAATACACATTAAATCTTCCTCTTTCTGACAATAAGGCGCGCTGATTACTACAGTTGTCACATTTCATTGTTCTATGGTCATTGCATATAGGGTGCACAGAATTTCGAACCATGGTCAGCAAGTGGTCATTTCGGCCATTTTGGCAAAAATCCCTTATAAATCTATTGAATTTTTTTCTCCAGCAAAATAAGTGGTCCCTATCATGACCCTTATACATAATGTTTCACCTATGGTCAGTGCATGTGGGGTGTAATATTTCGATTTTTGATCAGTGTCATCTAGTGGTCATTTTGGCCAATACCAAACGAAATCTTCCTTCTAACAAATTAGGTGCGCTGATTATGACACTCGTGCACATTCATTGTCTACGGTAAGTGCACATAGGGTGGTAAACAGAATTTTAAATCAGTGGTCAGCAAGTGCATGGCCATTTTTGATCAAAATCGTATGAAAATCTATGATTTTGTTCTACTGCAAAAAGTTGCCCTTGTCGTGACCCCTAGTATACCTGCGCACCCTTTGGTCAATGTATTTAATGTTTGTAACAGCTTTTGGAATCAGTTGTCATCTAGTGGTCATTGGCCATCCGCACATGAAATCCTCCTCTTTGACAAATAAGGTGATCAGATTATGACAGTTGTGCAAATCCCGTGCCTATGGTTAGTGCTATAAGGGTTACACACAAAATTTTAATCAGTGATCAAAGCAATGTCATTTCAGCCAAGTATCCCCTAAGGTGGTTCCAATGTTTAGCTCAAGAGTTACTAATTAG
>JAMKCH010032621.1:0-17059 GCA_023653785.1 Ophioderma brevispina
CTTCTATATAATAAAACTTAATATTCAGTCAAATGCATTACTGGCCCATGCCTTGGCTGGGGTGCACACAGTTTGACCTCTAATGACCTGTGTGACCTTTGACCCTGTTAGCAGTATCTCCCTGCAAGGAATAGACCATTTGCACGATCCCCGAAATGCATCTCATTCGGTGCCCATTTCCATCCGGGAACTTGTACCAGAGGTCATGTTACAAAAAAATTTGTTGTTTGTTCGCGTCGCCGAACAGTGCCTAAAATTACAATACAAAGTACATTTTCACGTGAAGTTAATCTTACAAAAATGTAGAAGAATATCTATGGAACAAAAAAACAACCGAGGCACTGGTGTTGAAATTTACGACAAAACGTGACATTTTCGATCGTACTGTGCCCTACTTGTCACCTGAAGGACGATTACACAACTATAGTGCAACGTCACAGATAGGGTAAGTTTTCTATTATTTTCGTTACGCTCCTAACCGTATGTTTTTAGCCAACTTGAGGCTGGTAAAAGTTCCCGTATGGAAATGGGCACCGAATGAGATGCATTTCCGGGATTGTGCAAATGGTCTATCAAGTTTTTTAATCATACCATATTCATATTCCTGGTTGCGTCCATTTTTCAATTACAGTGCATTTATCTTCCTCGAGTCAGTGACGTCAGTGCGATATTCAGTGGCCACAGAATTAAATCATGAGCACTGAATGGAAATCGCTGGTGTACACACACATGCGTTTAAAGTCGACGCTTAGTTGCGCGCGAGAAATACCGTCTTGAAAATGTTGACGTCACTAACTCATGGAAGATAAATGCACAGTAGTGTAATTTTTCTATACTCTTCATGATCCATTGACTGAACACTGTTGAATGGCATGTAGGGGTGGCTATTCTTAACCAGAACATAAATTATTCTTCACCTTTCCCAAATTCTTCCAATGCCCACAACGCTAAAAAAAGGTATGATGTAATAATATCATTGCAAAACCACTTCTGTTGTCAATATGGTGAAATAAGTTTACCTTTGAGGCAATTAAGGTATTTAAGAAAAGAAGTTCCACATGTCTTAAAATCTTGATACATTATTTTCAGGATACAGGTTATACTTCTCTGAAGAAACCAGACACCCTGGTATATCTCCCAAGTTGACAATGTGTATGACATCAAGGGTCCTCTCAAATGCTGCTAATTCCTGCAGATAAAATCATTTCGAAAATTCCAAGACATGAATGGCCTGGAAGACAGTTTTCAAGCCATAAACTAAGCGAAAAATAAGAAACTACACTCATACAGTATATGTTTCAGCTTATTACTTATTTTTGGTTTCTATCCATCTTTGTAGTAGTTAATGTTGTTTTTAATAAAACAAGCCAAAATAGGATGATGCAACTGTTAAAGCTGCTTGTTCTGATTTATGTGTATTGTGTTTTCTATTTGATATGAGAGCCTGGCACTTGCACATACACCCCATCAAGTACCGTGGGAAACAAACTTGCAGTTTTGATGGTAGACACAATAATGCAAGTTGCAAAGCCCTATTCAATACTGTTCTAATCTTGATGGTTAACCACTAAAACAGCGTTTTTTTGTTTATATCTTGGGAATGAAATGGATTTGAGGGCTCAAATTTCAGGACGAGAATGAGAAAAATACGGCCTTTCATCTGATATCAAAATCGATACTACTTCCGGGTAAATCAGGGGGGTCCCAAAGATGATCGGAATACACACCTTTAAATTTGCCTCTCTTGGCCTTCGAAGATTTCATCATCATAATGCACAAGGAAAACCAAAACCAACTGATTAGTTGGACCACCTTTGAGTTTAATAGCATCTTACTGTGATTTTGTCGTCATGCTACACAAGCAAAACCAAAACAGAATACACCAAAACAAGAACTCGTAAATGGTAACCAAGAAGTCCTCTCCTACATAAACCGCAGTGTTTGGACACCTTTTTACTAATAAATTAACAAGGAAATGATCCGTTCAAAGTGGAAGTTTCGGTATACAATCGCCTACATGCAAGGCACGCCATAAATCGCACAACCAAATACCACTCGAGGCATGCTATAGGCACACGATCATTCGCCTCAAACGGCAGTCCCTGAGAAGTCAATATGCCAAAACCCAAAGTGCATATTCCAAAACCCAAAGTGCATACTCCAAAACCAAAAGTGAATATACCATCTTAGGGACCAAATCAATGCTCAACCGGCGGGCATTTTCCGGTTCTGCCTGGTTCCAGGCGGTTTATTTAATCCGCTCAATCTTCTGAATCCTTTAATCTGATTAAGTAATTCAGCAAACTCAATGAAATAATTGAACTGCGCGGAACCGGGCAAAACCGGAAAACGCCCACCAGTTGAGTATTGAATTCGTCCTTACAACCCAAGAGTGAACACACCATTTTATAAGTATACTATTAGTTTGTGTTACATGCCATTGTACTCTGATTTGTATCAGTTTAATTAAACATTATCTTACCCTGATTTCATCATCATACTGTAAAACATCAAGAGAGCTAGAGTTGGCCTCCTGTTCATCATCATCTTCACCACAACTGGCAGTTTCATCCAACTTCAACACAGGTTCTTCTTTGTGCATTTTAGTGAGGGAGACTCCTGGTAAAGACACTGTTGCCACACCCTGTAATAAAACATCCAATCATAAGAACATAAATACCATATTGTCTGTAATTAAGGCCTGGGGCATTTAATATTATAGGTCCTTTTTCACTTATAATTTCATTGCAAACAACAGCCAGTGCCATCTATGTCTGAACAAGCTCAACAACATCAACAGTTGCTGTATCCATCCACAACTGTATGAAAATATCATACCAGCAGAATAAAATGGTTTGTTGCACATTTCATGTGAATAACACATTTTTTGTCAATGTTTTACATGGATGCCACAATCTCATTTTCTCGAACTTCCATTTCCAAAAACAAATTCTGTATCACTTATGGAATTCCACGGCTTTTCAAAGCCATGTGCAGTGTCGTAGGCCGGGTGGATGGGTGGGTGGGGAAGGGGGGAAGTAGGGAAGAGTGCCCTCTTGAAAAAAAAAACCATCCTGGTCCTTAGACTGTTAGTGTCGCCTGCCGTCGCAGTTTGTGAATGACAGGTCTCATATGACCTCATCAACAAATGCGGGATCCCATGTTGCACCTATGACTCAAGTTTGGTTTAAATCCATCAAGTATGCGGATACTACAGGCAAATGTTAACCCCTTTTCACAACAACAGATAATATCAACAGACAACAAGAGTGGACAAAGTGTTCCCTATGCGTCTTCCTGCCTTAAGGCAGGCGACACAAAAAGTGGAGAAAAATAGGGAAATCAGCCATTTTAGACCCAATTTAAACTCTGAATGAGACAACTTTTCCTCAACTTTTCCCATGACAGGGCTTTTGCCCCCTCAGAATCATAAAGCTGTCTACGCCACTGGCTCTGTGTCAACCTCATCCTTATTTATGAAACCTCACGACAACAACATTTAGTCCACCATATCTTGTAATAAGAATGTCAACCCAGTGTCTTACCTTCCCATCTCTGAATCGCACATCACCTCTCCACACCAGATCCCACTCCAGCAAACTCCCACAATCCTTTGCCATCTGTTTGACCTCTCCCCTCAGATAGGTCAGCCAGGGTTCTATCGTCCAGCTGTACCCATTCTGTATAGTGGCTACTGTCAAGTGGGCATTGTGCCAAGATTTCAGCCTCTGGAGGGCGCCAAACAGAGCAATATGTTCTTCTATTGGGAACACGGTATCTGTGGTCACTGGCCAGATGATGTCCAAATAAAAGCCTGGAAAAAATGAATATTTGAAATTAAGATTTGGTTTAAAGTTTTGCTTAGAATTCATTCCTAAATATGTCTCCTTCAGTTTGCTTAGCATGGTTTGTGATTATGTAATCATGATAATCAAAAAGAAGTTACGCAAACCGGCATGCTCACATTTTGTTTGCCAGAGATTGACTATTATGCTGGAGTATAAAAATAACTAGGGACAGCAGTTCCAAGTAGGTCATCCAATTATGTGGTCAAAGAATAAGTTTAACCGAAAGTATATTTTTTTGGTTTTTTTTGAACCACAGGCACAAGATATGACCCTAAGTGACTCTTGAATGACATTTGACCTCCTCATCTGCTACCCCAAATAAGACCATTTTTTCTAAATGTATAAGTATACCAAGAATAAACGAATTAATTGAATGAAGATGCCATGGTAGCATCGCAAGCTTCATCTCTTGCTGCACAAACTGACTCTGAATGGTAGCTTTACAGTATTTATCAACTATGACACAGTCCAATATCAGTATACATGCTGACATTTTGTGTGGCTAATGACCAAATGCCCATGATGAACTGTGTAATTTACAGAAGTTGAGCCCAATGACAATTTTTAAAGTCTTTGTATTTTCTTACCAGCTGTTGGTAGTTTGTCAGCAAAGCATGAATATCCTCAGCATGCTTTACGGTATTGAAAAAAAGAAAGAAAAAACAGTATGTTACAAAAGGCATGGCCCTATCAAAGTTTTATATAAGTTGGATGGCCGAGGTTGATAACAGAAACTATCACCTAAGCCTAGATCGACGAGATTGATATTTCTTGGTGTGGGCGATATTTCTTATCATCCAAAAAAAGCCATCCAATAACTATTATTATTACGCAAAAAGAAGCTAACACAACGAAAATAGTTTAAAAAGTCTTTAAAACTAATAAAATGACAGTATTTGCTTGCTCAAAATTTTTGCGTATTGTGCAAGATTGGACGGTAGGTACGTGTAGCCACACTAGTATGTCACCACATGGAAGTTTCGGATGCATGAAAATAAAAAACTTATGATCCAGTCATGTTCCCTGATCATTATTGAGATGCCAATATTTCCAAAGGGAATCTCGTAGATTACATACTGAAATACAGCAAATGCCTTGAAAAAATATTTGGAAGCACAAAGTGGTACACATGATAGTATTCTTTCCTCAACAATGTTAGAGAATAAAGTAGCCTAAAATACCAATTAGAAATTCTTCTGGAAATCAGATGTGCAGAAAGGGGGTCATGAAGCCAATAAGCCTAATCGGAATTATAACTTCCGGTTGATGTGCATCGCCGCATGTGCAGAGATGCCAACATTGGAATTTGAAAAAAAGGAGATTTGAGAGGGAGCGCTGAGCGACCAAACCCCTCACGGCCGGGGGTCCAGGGGGCAATGCCCCCGGATCACGGGGGCGAAGCCCCCAAAGTCTGCTTTCTATTGCTTTAAAGCCACTTTGGAGCCCTTAAATACAGACATGCCAACTGGAAATACAGCATTTCAGTATATCCACAGACCAAAATGCAGTATTTGTTTGACCCAAGAAAGGACATGAAAAGTTAAAAGAAAGGCTAAACTTGGAAAAGCTCATCATTGAAAACTAAGCTACCTAAACCATATGGACTGCATCATGAGATAGAGCCTTTAAAATACAGCTTTCAAGAAAAAAATTGACAGGCTCCACCGTCCGACAGTCCCATTTAAGGAACTGTCAATGAGACAACTAATCATTGGAATTTGTTTTAACTACATGAAAACGGAGGAAAGTCTAAATTTGCAGGGATCAGAATTTGTAGAAACTGCATCATGGAGAGAGCTCTTGGAATAGCCCTCCTGAAAAAAAAAATGGAGGTCTGCCATCTGACAGTCCCATTTAAGGAACTGTCAGTATGACTATGAAACACAAATCCACATGGAGAATATTGTTTAAGTTACAGTAGCACCCTTAAAAAGTCTAAACTTTAAAGGCTCATAACTGAAAACTAAGCTAACTATGCACATAGAACTACATCATGAGATAGAGCTTCTTTTTAAAATACAGCTTTTGCAGAAAAAATGGACAGAGATCACACCGTCGACAGGCCTCATTTAAGGAACTGTCAGTAGGAACTAAGTCATATAGGTATTTTTAAGTACATGAAATGTATCAAGGCCTGAACGTTAAAGCTTGAAAACTTCAAAACAAAAACACTATAACAATAATTGTTTGTTGGTATATCCTTGCACCGTTGCAGTTAGTAGTTAACTAAAATACAATAAGAAGACATTTGCATCAGCAGTTAAATGGTTTAAATCAAAATATTCATGTGAGTAAACCATCCGAAAGTCGGGAGAAAAAAACGATGTTGGAAACATTTAAACAGACTTTATTAAATTGAAAATATTTCAAATCTATGTGCTTTTATTCACTCTGAAAAGATATTGCCCTATTTCTTTCACTTAATTGTTCTGTAGTTATTTATGTTCTTTTCCTTAAATATACGGAAAATCGGGAAATTTCTAGCCAAACCAGGCGCCGGGGAGAACCAACGGAAAAAACGGGAGACTTGGGTAAAAGCAACTCCAAAAAGCCCAGGACTACATAACATTTCATAAACAAGCTAAAAAATCCCCAAATACCAATTTAAAAAAAGCCCTGTGAATCAAAATGAGCATCAGTGTCAGGGTTTTATTTAAGAGTAGGGCTTTTATGAGACGTCTGGTATGTAACAAACGACAAAACCGGGAGTCTCCGCGGGGAAAAGGGAGAGTGACATTCTGCATGTGCATGTCAGATTCACGGGTGAGAAGGGGAGGTACTAAAAGCATGAAAACACAACAATATTGCCGTAGTTCTCCAGTGGCGATGACATCGCTGCGCATGCTACATGAATTCATACGATTTTTTCCGTCTTTAACCAAATTGCACATTACCCTTCTTCCACGTGTATATCAAATATGCGACCACGTCTGAAGACCAAACCACACTCAAGAGAATGTATTGTTATGGTAACGACAGGGATCATTGCATTGAAAACTACCGCACTTTCATCTGTTTTCATGATTCAGGACACCTTTGATAGGCATGAAAAAAAACAAAAAACACTGCATTGAAACATAGTCCGATAGAATTGATAGATTAGAAACTTGATTATTGATAAAGCTGTAAATTGTTGAACGGCACTGGCACATTTAAAAAAAAAATACTAACGGCCCACTGGAAATACAAAATTGAAAATTACATTTACTAGCCCTCGAACATAGATTTCAGTTTATAATAAAATAAAAAAATTCCTGTGATCCCACCCAAGAGACGACGGAAATGTTTAAGAAAACCGGCCCGTAGTCCCATATTATCACTGAATGTGGATTGCAAACATATTTTGGTGAAACTATTTGTTGAATACCTAAGGCCCCTACCAAGGTGCTCCGATCAATCAATCCCACGATGCATAGCAACCTAAACCACACCCGCATTGCACACAAATTCAGTACTTGGGGATAAAAGCACTTCCTAAAAACCCAAGAACTACACGACCGTTCTAAACAAGCTAAAAATCCCCAATACCAATAAAAACGCCCTGTGAATCAAACTGACATCAGTGTCAGGGGTTTTATTTAAGAGTAGGGCTTTTATGAGACGGGAGAACAAACGCAAAAACCGGGAGTCTCCCTCGGAAACATGAGAGTTGGCATCTCTGCATTGCATGTCAATCACGGGTGAGAAGGGAGTCCTAAATCATGAAACACAACAATATTGCCGTAGTTCTCCAATTCATGAACTAGGCTGCGCATGCTACATCATTCATACGATTTTTCCTTTTTTCCTTCCGTCTTTAACCACAATTGAAGCAATTACAACCTTTTTACCAGTATATACCAATGTGATAAAGGTATGAAGACCAAACAGCACACTCATATCAGTATTTTTATGTAACGACAGGATCATTGCATTGAAAACTAGCAGCAACTTCATCATGTTTTCATATTTCAGGACAAACCAGTTTGATAGCATATATTCAAACATAACATCACATAACATACATGAACTTAGATTTTAAAAGCGCCTTTTCACATAGATACAAAGCGCCTGTATGAGTAATACGACTGAAAGAGGCGAGTTTTTGAGCATTGACTTAAACTTTCACAGTCCTGGGCACTACGGATGGTGGATCGGAATTTGGTTCATAACTTTGGTTCAGCCACTGTAAAGTCCCTGTCGCCAGCACCTTATGTGTCCCTAGGAATCAACGAGAGTGAGACCATTGTGGCTAGAACAGTGTTAATAGACCCAGGACGTGATCTATTGACCACCAGACATTCACTGATGTACTGGGGCAAAGCCCGTTCAGTGCCTTATAAACATATTAAAAGAGTCCTTTGAATTTATACGCTCAGATTATAGCCAGTGAAGCTCCTTCAAAAGAGGGGTTGTGTGAGAAATCTAGGATACCGGATAATGAGAGGAGGCACAACTTTTTTTGAAGCTTTTGGAGTATGTTGAAGTTCTTCGTATACAACCATTGAGCAACAGATTACAGTAATCTATACGTATTCTATAAAGGTTTCGTAATTTGTCCAGTTACATGATTTAGCAATGCTGGACACATGTTTAAACATTGACATTTGGTTGTCAAAATAACGCCCAAATTGTGAACATTATCAGATGGACATATCAACCATCCAGCTAAGCTCTTAAAGCTCTACATCCATGAAGTAGTGTCATGTGTTGAACTGATGTAAGGCTATAAATTCGGTTTTGTCATGGATTTAAATTTCAGTTTATTCCTTCAATCATCCACTGGGGTACCATCATCGCAGCGACGCAACTTAGAGTTTGAACATGCACACCAGTGTCTCCTGGAATGAAGGGATCGCTCCATATACACCTGGATGTCATCATCAATAAATGTGGTATTTCCTATCACAAACCGTGTTGACGAGGAATACGACCATATGTATCAAATACAAAACCAGGGGCCCATTACAGACCCTTGATGTAGACCATATTCTAGGTATATTGTCAGAGTATTTACCGGAGACAGAAATACGGCAGGATCTATCCTTAAGTTAAGATGTAAAACCAGTCACTCACTAGATCCTCTGAGCCAACTCATGGTCTATTCGTCTCAAAGTATATCAGTGTCCACAGTGTCAAACGCTGGCGAGAGATCTAACATATCAGGCAAATGGCCTTCTGATTATCAATAGCATGTTGGAAATCACTAGGACAGTGCATCTCAGTACTGGGCAGTGCTTTATATGCAGACTGCATGGTTCTAAGTTCGTGGTTGTTAACATGATCAAGTATCTGTGAAGTGACACATTTCTTAATAAATCAATTAGAAATGGAGGTCAAGTTTATGCAACAGGTCTATATTTGCTCAACACTTCTTATCAAGCGAGAGGTTTTTTTCAACACAGGTGTAATTAATGCTTGACGAAGTTTTGGCCCTGGAAAAGAACCTGCGATAAAGCCATATTTACTATGCGGGTAAAATGTTAATAGATCAGAATATATGCTGTTTAAAAGCCATGGGCAGAATCTAAAAAACATGACTTGTTTAGGACACTTGTTTACAATGTTAGCATTTCAGCCTCAGACACGTGTTTGAATTCACTGAGATTAAATCTACATGGAACACCTTTGATGTCGACGACACATGCATTGATTATTTGTACCAAGATTTGGTCACCTTCATCACCACGATTTGTTGACGCGTATTCACTAATGAAAACTTGCCAAATTTATTTGCACGAAGAAAGGACATCAGTGTTCCGGCATAGGTTTGTCATTTTTGTTCAAGAGTCTTTACGATATGATACATTTCCTTATGCTACAGTCTTTAAGTTGTCTTTGAAATTATACATTTTGATTGACCACTCTCCCTAACTGTTTTCTTCTTGGCAGCAATATGTCTGAAGGTCTTTGCGATTTACTCTTGCGCCAGTTTCCTCTCTCACCTACTAGAAGGACTTTCCCAGGTATGAGATTGACATGGTCATGAAAATTATCAACTCTTTCAAGGAACATTGGGACAGTAACCATTCTTTGTAGACTGGATATGTCTGTACACTAGTACTGTAAAGGGTATGTAACTAACTGCATTGGAGACAATCGTGTACTCAAAAGAACGTATCTCAGGAAGATCAAGGCCAGTTACAAGACCAAGGCCAAGCTGAATCTTGTATAAGATGCCAAAGCCAACCACCATTGATGATATTATCCGAGTTCCGGGGCACATTTATGAAGGCGTCACCAGGTGGCTTAAGTTCGCCTATGACAACTGGGTCAGTTTCCTCAACCAGGTCTAAGGTATGCAAAGGGCGTCCATTTTGTGATAGGTAACATATTCCTAAGTCATGAGTCTTATTTCCAACTGACTGGGCATTCCACAATCCAATAATTGTAGGGTCAGTACTGCAGCCATGGGCATATGATTACGTTTTTTCCACTCTTGTTCCCCCTCTGAGTTGGTTGACTCCCCTATTTTTAGCTCTTTCAATGTTTCAAAAGTTGAAGGTGACATGTGCACTTAGCAGGCATTAACCCCAGTAGGTCTAGTCTAGAATAAGAGATTCTAGTAGCCATAGTCAATTCAAATTGTTGATCACTCGGATGATCAAACCCACCAATGTGATGAACCAGCCATGGTGAAACTCAAGAGTTTAATCAGTTATATCATTTTGATGAGGCATCAATAGTTGTGTAGTGTGTAGAAATCCAAGGCACACGCGAATACCAGTAAGATTCCAAGTACCCTATCCAGAAAATCAAAAACAAGTTCCGCAGCATATGAGAAATTGTGATGTATCCTATAAATTTTGAAGCAAATGTTCTCTGTGGTTTACACTCACGGGATATAGATAGTGAAGAAACATGGAAGTTAGACCAGAAAATCAGCAGAAGAATCTGGAGCTCAGAGAGAGTGGGTTTGCAGCAAGCAGAGGCGCAAACTAGATGTGATTCCCCACATGCATGACTAATCTGTCTTTTCGATTTCGCTTATTACTCTGCCCTGGTATCACAACCATCTGATAACTGGTTACTCAGAATAAAAAAAGGTAACTCATAGCTCCCAAAGCTCATAAGTTCACTACCATCTGGAAATTGGGTGCCCATAGAAGAAAGAGTTTCAGTTTTCATTGTATTTTTCCATCAAATCAGAATTATAAAAAAGTTAATAGAATGGAGGGCAAACCAAAAATGGATCAGAGCCCCTCGAGATTTTGGTCACCCAGATTAAAGTTACATGCTAATAAAATTCTAAGAATAAGTACGCAAAGACAAACCACAACAACAAGCTACAACCGATATGACAGGACGTAAAGAATGTGAAACAAGACCTACGAGACAATTGCAGACGGACAGAACGATGTTGGCCCAATATGGCAGTGAAAAAAACCAAAAAAACACTGCATGAAAACATATTACCGATAGAATTGATATTTGAAAAATGCTTACTTTAATAAAGCGGTACATTGTTGAAACGGCAATGGCACATTTAAAAAAAAAAATTACGAACCCCACTGGACTTAAAAATTGAAAATTACATTTACTAGCCCTCCGACTGATTTAAGTTATCAAATAAAATGAAAAAATTCCGAAGTGAATCCCACCCAAGAGACGACGGAAATGTTGAATAAAACCGGCCCTATCGCCCATATTTATCAATGATGTGAAGAATTTGCGAAACATATTTGTGAAAAACATATTTGTAAACCTAATGGCTCAGACCAGAGGGTGCTCCGAATCAATCCCACGATGCATAGCAACCTAAACCACACCGCAGTGAACACATGTCAGTACTGGGGATAAAAGCGCGTCCAAAAAGCCCAGAATCTATAAACAAGACATTTCATAAAACAAGCTAAAAATCCCCAATAACCAATAAAAAAAACGCCCTGTGAATCAAAATCAGCATCAGTGTCGTGGGTTTTATTTACGAGTAGTGGCTTTTATGGGCCAACAACGACCCCACCTGGCCGAACATCTCCCCCAAAACTGGTGCATCGTGGGACGACACCGAAACACCACTCTGAACCCTTCTATACCATCGATCCGAGAGCAAAGAACAGAATTCAAATTTTATGAAATTACCAGTGCCGCTTAAAAAAACATAAGCTAACAAAACTGAGACTTAAATACTTTTGAATACAAGAACGGGTTGGGTCATTTCTTAATTCAGCGTCAATGGAGTTCCACCGTTAAAAAGTGCCCTGTCTTTTTAATTGTATTCTTGCAAGATCAAATTGAATTATAGGTCGATACTTTCAGATGACGAGATGTGATAACCATGATATGGATTTACACCACGTATTCAAATAATAATTATCAAAATTGTCGGGCAGGCTGTTTGAAGTAAAATTGTACATGAATAACCTTTAATTAACTTTGAATAAATCCTAAATATTGTCAAAGTATTGAGATTGTTTTAATATGGGGAGAATGGCAAGCCATTGTTGCGTTAGAGCAAAGCCTGACTTGATTCTTTTTTGTTTAATATGGGATATATCCAATTACAATTGTTTGATCAGCCCAAATTAATTACAATAAAAGAGATTGTGGAAGGATTAAGATTATATAAAGAGAATAATGTATTACAATGGTAAATATTTTTTGTCAGGCGGAATAGAATACCGCTGAACTTTGAAAAATGTTTGTATATACGTGTATGATTAACCCAAGTCATATAAATCCATCAAAATAATTCCCAGAAACTTTGTATGAACAACCTTTGAATTTTTACAAAAACCATCAAAAACGCTATTTATAATCAGGATAACTACGATTACTATGGCCGATTTTTGAACATCATGTAGGTGGTTTTATCAATATTCAGGGATAATTCATTCATTCTCTACACACCTACGATGTTTCAACAATTCATTATTCCGGGAATTGACAAGACCTTAAGACTGGAGGTTAGAATATTGAATTAGGCATCAAGCATAAATATAAAATATAAATATTAGAGAAAGGGAATATCATTCCAGAACATAATATAAAAAAGTAAAGGCCTACCTAGGACAGATCCTTGCGGAACACCATTTGGACCTAACGTATGGATGATTTACAATTGTTTGTGAAAGTAACAAATACTTCTGATCATTTAGGTAACTTTTGAACACTCGCAGGCATTCCCACGAACAACACCATAGTGATGTAACCTTAAGAGACTGGTAATGACTAATCGTGTCACATGCCTTCGAGAGGGTCCAAAATAAGCCAATAGTGTGCATGCCTTTATCAAGATCAGATACGATCTAGTTGTAAGCTTCAAGGACGGCCATATAAGAGTAATTGTTTCTGAATCAACTGCCTATTGATGAAAGTTAACTTGGAATCGAGAAGAAACCCTAGAGTCGTTTGGTGAATTATAACGCTCAAAGATCTTACGAAAAATTGGAAGACGGAATCGGGCGGTACATTATTGAACAGGATTTTTTTTCACCAATTTGAAAATGTGGAACACTTTATCAATTTTAATTGATCCTGGAACAATACCATGCTAATATCACAGTAAAACGTGATCGAGTGGAAAGGTGTAATCAGGATTAATGACCCGCTTTAACAACATCGGGTTTGATTTCATCATAGCTTGACAAGAACCAGATTTGAAAGTGGAACACTACAATTTAATCATTTTTTCATCACGTATGGTGGAGATAGAAACAGGGAACTCATAGTTGATGAAATAATGGCTAAATAATCATTTGAAACTTGTTACTTGAGGGAATTCGATTAGCTAAGTTTGAACCGATTTTAACACAGAATCATTAAGAACCGTCAGTCAATTTTTTCTGAGTATGAATGAACAATACTAGACAAGTAATGAAATAATCAGGTGGAACATATTTTCAAGGAGAAATATACGAGACACGAGTGGATCTCCGAAAGAAACGCCCACCATCCGTAATCGATTGAACATGTTAGTTCAATAAACCACATAGTTTGATGCACCTCCTGGCTTTCCATGAAGTAATTGGAAACCTTCAACAAGTTGCATTGTGCAGCACACCTTAACAGCATGGTTACTCCCATAATATGTTGCAGTTAAATGCACTAATCATCTTTCAAACTGCTCATTTTCTTTAACGCAGTCCATGAATTGCTGCGTGGTAAAATCTGAGGTTACTATCTTTGAAAATGACAAAACTCAGATGTACCCTCACTCCTCCCCAAGAACAAAATGGATGACTGACAGCGACGAGTTCCACCTTCTAAATTCCATGGGTTACGTTCAGGCAAACCTAGAGTGGAATTTCTTTCTTTGGTGTGACGGTTGACATTAACTCCTTTCCAATACACTTCCTTCAGCACCTCCCCCTTGTTATGTTAAAGTGGCCAACAAGTGAATGCTCAAGGAAAGGTGCTTCCCCTATTTGATGCTTTAATTTAAACTCCTACCTCTATAAATAACCTACACCATGATATTCTCTATTTCCTTACCTCCGTGCAGTTGGACTTCAGCACAAATTGATGCGCACCAGTAACACCGCATATGTTGGCCTAAAAAGCCGACCATTGTTTTACATTGCACACAGACGGCAAATCCTGACAGCATGGATAAAAGCTGCGTCCAGCTAAATGACGATCACTGCACGAGTAGAGGGAATGGGATTACCGCTTGGTTGTTTTTCCACTATTTTGAAGGGTGATTGTCCAGTTCTTTAGCCACCAACACCCCTGCCTCTTACCTCCTCAAACTGGATATTTTATTATCATTACAATTGTCAGTATTTTCTCATTAAGCCTGCCAAATCTTTGGGCTATTTTAAATCTCAGCACATAATACCTACTTTGTTTTTTCCTCATCCAACATGCAAAGCAACAAGAGTGTTGAGTAATATTGAAAATAAATTTAAATCAAAGGCATTACCTGTCAAGTGACATCACTATCACTCCCTATATCCCTTCCACTTCTTCATTACGGTGCAGAGTTCCCCTCCGTTCACTACTAACGTCCCTCCTCTGTCAGATTTATCCACGACAAACCAACTGGATGTTTTTTGTCTTTTTTGGTGATGGGACAGTGGCTTTCCACACTGCTACGATGCTTCGTGGATGTTTCCTTGCTATGAAAATAAAGTCACCACATTAAAATTTGGGAACATTTTGAAAAACCGTATATTTCTCTAGTTATTTGGAAATGAGGTGTAATATTGTATTGTGTATCATTGCAAATCTTGTTCTTTCTTCTTTCAATGCACCCTCATTTATAATCTTTAGCCGGATTTACGCTGCGATTTGCTTAGTAAGGTGGTGGGGGCCAGAGAGGAAATATACCTAGTCTGGGCTCACAGCACAATCAGTTTTAGAATTCCTTCATCGACAATCAGTCTTCCTTTCCCATTCATGAAAATCCGGCCCAAATCATGCCACTCCAAAAAATGTATGCTGTACTCTTTCATACAGCAATTTGAAATGGGTTCTCCTCCCTGCTCCATACTATGCCTCTGCTGTTGAACTTTTTCGAGCAAAATTTTGCTTCCTCGCTGAACAAAGATCCACTTGTTTAGGTTGCCGCCTGGCGTTGTGTTGTCTACACCAGCTAAGCAGGCCTGTCTGTGGGCCTGCTTATGCTGGTGTAGACACCACCTGTAAGCCTTGCTAGCTTCTGGGCAGGTCTCTTACCTTCAAACGAGATGCATGCAGTTCTATTCCTTATTGTTTGTTCAAAAAGATCTTCTGCCATTAAATGGTGTCACTATTTTGATTTATTTTTCTTTTGCAAGGGAGGTGCTATAAATCCTCCGGTGTCACAAAGCGCATCGGGGTTAATTACCGTCCTGTTGCAAAGTGGTCTTCTTTGGACGCCCTGGTCTGTCTTTGGCATCACCCGTCCAAAAATGTTGATTTATTTAAATTATCAAACACTGGCTAACTACTCCAAAGTTTGCTGCACTTTCAAAATATAGTTTTTGGTTATGTTAAAGTTCTTTTGTTATTTGATATGAAGTAATTATAACACAAGGCTAAAACAACATGTTCTTTCCTGGTAATTATCTACCCTACATTTGTAGACTGCAGATCTATGCAGTAACAACAAGACTCAATTTATGCACATTTAGGACAATCAATATTAAGCTAAATATTACTAAATATTGATAAATTAGAAACTGCAAGGATTATTTGCACTGGACTACTTACCATTCTTGATGGTGTCATCAATGCTACTTATGGTTTTATCCAAAATATCTGTAAATATAAAAAATACTGCATGTTAAAACTTGCAAGATCCCCTGGTGGGAAGCAAGTATGCAATTAAATGAGATCATTTATTAATATCCACAAATAGTGATGACACAATGCATGGGTATTACTTGCATGCACCACTACTCACATACCAAGATTTGTCAAATTTTATTTTGTTTATAATGGAGAATATTACGAACAACTGTGCGGCCATGGGCCTTCTGCTTTCTCCTATACTGTGTGACATTTACATGGAATATCTTAAGTACCAGAGTTTTGCGCGATCGCACAAAACGCGCAAAAAATCACGAATTTTTGGGTGACCTTTGGTCTATCACGATTTTGTTGGTCCATCATGAATTTTCATGATTTTGTAAAAAAACACCTTTTTTAATGTTAATTTGCCAATAAACAAACACAAACTGATTATTAAATCATCATTATGCAAACGTTGGCAAAAATTGATGACTCACCAAGCTTCCAATAAGTGCAAAATATAGTCCAAATGTATTTATAAATCCTAGCATAGAACCCTACCTCTAAACTTGATTCATTGAACACGGATGACCCGACCTATTTTCCATTGTGAAGCGTCATGATATGGTTGCACTTGGGTGCATTAAACAATAATATTGAAGCATGCTATCAAAGCTATCAACGCACGGTATTGGGTCTTTGTTCATAATTGGTTTATCCATGGGATAATCTCTTCGGAATTAAACAAATTCAGACTTCGGCCGCGGTAGGAATGCAGAAGAGATGAAACAACAACTTCCCACACATGGACACTTTCATTCAGGGGCAAGAGTGGAAAACCCATCATGTCATCCGAGGCCGGGTTTTCCCCACCGGGATTCCCACGTGTGAAAGTAAATTATACTCTGTGATGTATGCAAAGGCCTCGGCCCGCGGCAGTGCCATCTACATCTGATTCAAATATTTTATTCGGAATAAGAAGGGAAAATAACAGGTGATAATGATGTGCTTCTTGACAATTTTCAGCCGAGAAAAAAGTAAGAAATAGGATGTCAACGTTTGAGCATTGTTTTTGC
>JAMKCH010032622.1:0-16418 GCA_023653785.1 Ophioderma brevispina
CCTTAACGGACAGTGTAAATGCGTAATGTAGGCCTATATCGTAGTTTTAAATAAAACAGAATAAATCCCAAACCTAAGTTTTGAAGGCATTTTTTAAATAAGTTTAGAAAAAATGACTTTCACCATGTTAAAAATAAAATGTTTAGCTTTTCTTTTTAAGATGAATATTATTGCCCTTGACGCGGCCTTTAGGCCAAAAAAAAATGTTTGATTGTCCTCATCCGGCCTTTTACTGTGCAAAAGAATAACGACCCTAATTTTGAAACATTCCTAAGATTTTTTTTTTTCAATTTTAACTTTCTGAAACGTAAAAAAGATGATGTTTAAACAGTTTCTTAGCATGTCAGTTGGGTTTCATAATGTACAAAGATGCATTTTTGAGTAAGAATCAACTTGATCTTTAGTGTTTGATTAACTTTATTAATACAAAAAAAAACATGTTTCAATACAGTTTGCTATTGACATTAAAAATAAGTTTTTCCGACCGACCCAACTCTAAAAAGTCGTCTATGGACAATCAATTTTTGGGGGCCTTACGTACGCGTCAAGATATGCCGTCTTTGTGCTCGCGTGTACAAACGCCTTCGTTTTAAGCCAGCGCGCTGACGTCACTGCACGGAGGTAGGCAAATGGAGTAATCTATATTATTAAAACGCAACTTTGCATGGGTAGCGCCATACGTAATTGGGACTTTTTATTGCATTTCCCCTTTTCCCAGCGTAGCACCGCCAGTCCTCGCTCAATCATAACTTTGCTTTCACAGCGCGCCGTGCGTAATTTATTTAAACACTTGCTGATTTGCCAACGACCGGTATGTTAATTAATGGTTAACCGGTATGTTATGTGAGGGTGACGCCAGGGGAGCAGCCCACAGCGCATTAGTGTTGTGTGGGTTTCCAACCGCGGCGTGAACGCATCGTCGGGCAGGTCACGGCGCTCGCATTGATCGCGTGATCGTCGTAACGCCTTTGCTTTCGCCTCCCCGCTGGTACGCCACGGAAAAAATAGTTATAGAGTTAGTAGCCGGCTGAGAAGTGTGAGAAGGGGAAGAGATATGGAGAGAGAGATAGAGAGAGAGAGAGAGAGAGAGAGAGATAGGGTGGAGGGGAAGAGGGGAGAGAGAGAGAGGGAATTTCTCAAAATTACGCGGGGGCTATTAATTCCTGTTTTTGAGCAGCTTTTTAAGTTTTGTTCTGATCCTTTACCATATATCATAGTTGGCGAATGTACGACCTAACAAGTTGAATCTGCCGACTTAACATTATCCCGAATCCACAAGAGGAAAGGGGGGAAGCGACAGAGGATAGAGTGGAAGGGAGAAGAGGAGAGGCGAGAAAGATAGGTGGTCGAGGAGAGGAGACCCGAATGCGACAGCAAACGTAGGCCTATTTGTTTCTAGAGGGGAAACATTTAATAGAGAGGGCTATTAAAAAAAAAGAGAGCCAGCGAGGGAGAAATTGTATGGGATAGTGGTCAAGAGAGAGAGATTGCATAGCGAGAGAAAACGTCATCTGTAGAGGGAAAATTTTTGAGGTAGGCCTATAGAAAGAGAGCCCGAGGGAGAGATAATCATACAGAAAGAGAGAGAGAAGAGGGAGAAAAACAAGAGAAAAAATTAATGGCCATAGAGTCTTGAGGGAGCGAGAGGGAGGGGAGCCGATAAAGAAAGAAAACGTAGAAATGAAGTAAACAACAAAACCGGGCAAAATCGAGAAGAATTAAAAAAAGAAAGGAAAGTGATAGACGAGGTACAAAACTTTATTTGTAAGGGGCTTTGGGTGACGAATGAGGAAACGTTCTATGTACAAGGGAATGTTTGAGGCCTTATATACAGAGTAAGATAGAGGGGAGAATAGTCATACGAACGCGCCGAAAGAGAGAGCAAGAGAGAAGGGGAGATAGTTGAGGGAGACGGAATGAGGAGACGGAATGAGAGGGAAATGCTGAGGGATACAGAGAAAAAGAAAGAAAACTGGAAGGAGGAAACAAGAGGAGGGTCATAAACTGCAGGTTGACGGGAACTTTATATGAGGAAACAAGAGGATAAACTGCAGGTTGACGGGAACTTTATATGGGAGTTTGAGGAGTTGTGAAAAAAAATTGTGGCTATAACAGGAACTATACGGGTTAGCACATGGGGAGTACTTTTGAGATAAAAATATATGGGATGAAATAATAACGTTTTATTATTTAGAAAATGAGGAGAACAATGACAACAGGGTTAATAACACGTCATGTTATTTCGTTTTGATTCTGGTATGACGGAAACTACGGATTATGACACGGGAATAGTTTTGAGAAGATGATTAAAATGTATACGGAAAGTTATAAACGGGATTAAATATTGACGTTTCCTTAGAAAATGGTAATTACATGAGCTACAGAATATGACGGGAACTAAAGGAATTTGAGTTATTAAAAGTGTTGTGACTCGGGAGTTTGGTGTCGCCGTAGTATCAGTGATTGCTTCTGTTTCAGTGATCACTTCTGTTTCAGTGATCGCTTCCAACTAACTTAAAAGTGAAGGATAAGTCTATAGGACTCTATTTTCTAACTGAAAAATGGACAGAAAAGGAAGAAAACAGCAGTGTTCAAAGATATCAATCCCCATTCACTTACGTGTAGCAGTAAGTGTCCGTATTGACTAATATCAAATTTCGTCCTTATTAGGTTGCTTTCAGACTTGCCACTTGCAGAATATGTTAGGATACCTATTAGAAAAATGTGAACATTTTATTTTTTATGATTTTTTTCGATTTTCTGATTCAGTAAATCACTGATAGTGCCTTTAAGTCAACTTGTGTTTCAATAGGTGTATACCAGTAATAAAATAAATGAATGTATAATTTATGACGACCACCACTAAATAAATCAATAATTGTCTCCATATTCATTCATTGATTTTAAACGTATAGATTGTCCGTTTTGTTTGGCTATAGATGTCAAAAGTTTGACACTATATTAATAACAAGTCACCGGGCGATAACTCCCACGCGGTTTCAGTAAACCATCTCCAAGGATACCAATCTTTTTCTCAAATGATAGGTAGATACGAGATAAAAATCCTGAACTGTTGTGCACAGAACTTTTGTGAGTGTGCACATCTCAATAAAATTGTGATTCTTGGTACACAAGTACTTTGTGCAGTGATAAAAAAATATTGATAGAAGTACTTGTCACACCCCTTTAAAAGTTTTAAAAATTTAAAAATGTTGCGCACACCACGTTGTTTGCATGATTAGGATGGGCTTATAGTTTTGGGGTTAAGGCGAAAAACTGTAAAAATGGTGAAAGTCAATTTTGGTTTGTACAGGGTAAACAAATTAAAGGTTGTTCCAATTTTTGTAAAACGTGGTGCAAAATTTTGGTTCAGCTCATAGAATGAAATATAGGAATAGTTTTGACAATCTTAGGTGTTTGGATGTTAACCAAAATGGCAAACAAATTCAACAGCTATTGGCACCTATTTTGTTGGATAATGTGAAAACTAAGCATAACAGATGAGGCAAACTTCCTCATTTCAATCCCTTAAGCTAGGGAAACCACTTGAACCACATATTACCCGAATCAAAGCAACCTTTAACTTTCTACCCATGTACACACAAAAATTAAAAACTATAAGCCATAGCCGGTGTAAACTACACCTTTTTAGAATCCTTGTAGTCTGAGAAACACTGTCATATGTTTTTCAACACAATTGGAAAATTTTAACCATTTTGACCTTGAAATCCAAACTGTGAGCCATAAAAGGGGTTTTGAAAGTGCTTCTATCAATTTTATGAATAATCAATGTCTATAAAGTACTTGTATGTAAAAATTCACACAATTTTATCCGGAAGCGCACTCTTTCACTACGGCCCCCCGCTTATACACACGACCTTTAGAAAACCGGGCTTATGCTTATGCAGATGCGGTGATGCAGTGAGCGCGCCCATGCCCAACTGTGTTCGGAAATGTGACCGCATAAAGTTCACTCATATCGATCGATATCGGTCACATTCATGAACAGCAGCTGGGCATGGGCGCGCTCACTGCATCACCGCATCTGCATAAGCATAAGCCCCGGTTTTCTAAAGGTCGTAAGTAAAAAACGGTAAGCACAGCAGACGACACCTAACTGACTGACTACGTTACGTGTATAATTAAAGGTGCAAAGAGAGATTTCAAGGCATTCATATATTGCGTCATAATAATGTAGTTATTTCATATAGACATATAAATAAGACGCTCAAAAGATTTCTTATAATGTATTGGCTACAGAAATGTCATAAAAGTGAAAGCAAAAGATGTAATTTAGATTTTTCGTATTTTCAACATGTATAATGAGTAGAAAAAATCGAATATATAGGTACACAGAAATATTAAGATATGATTGGAAATTAAAAATAGGGATGCAATTTTGCAAGATTTAAATTGATATTTATGAAAGTAAGAAAGCACAAACCTCAATGTTAACATGTTCCACGCTTTTGCAATACACGTTGTTTTCTTTGCATATCATGACAACTCAACGAAATAGCGCAAAATTAAAAATAGAAAGATGTGATAAAAGAGTGAAATTGCTTACCATGCTTATTGGCATTGACTTTACTTTTATATATATCCGTGGGAACGACAAGTGTTCTCCATGCTGTTGGCTAATGTCAAAATACATTTTATGTATTTTGTTTATTTGGGGTATAATTAAGGGGGAAATATTAATAAGGCCCATGGGGTCTATAGCACAAACAAACCTCTCTATTGAAGCCTGTATAGAAGATTCTAGTTTAAGTCACCGACGCTAGTCACCGACGGCAATTCGCGCATGTGTAGTACATTCCTGACTGACCTAAGTTCAAATTCACCGCGTTGCAATATACACACAACCGAATCTTGTGTGTACATTGTACGTGTCATACAAACACGGTTCCGCGCATATAATTGTGACAGCAATCCATACTCCCATTGCATTTCCCAATTCAAACTTGGTTCCACTGCCAGAAAATAGCCATGCATATTTGCTATGTCACCTAAGTAAAAGTAAATGTCACCTTGCAATGATGACACTGTGGGTTCAGGAGTGATCTAAGTAATACCGACACAGATAGTACATCTCACTAGTCACATTATATCGCGCATAATCTACAATTTTTTAGGAGTACTTTTTCAACCCTCAATTTCCGGGATTGACTCATGGCGCAACGTTACTAACACAACACGTTACTAACACAACACCAACACTCAACAACGGAAAGTCTTATTTAAATTCTGTTTTCAGCTTCCGATAGCCGAGACCATACCGGATTTTCCCAATATCATTGCGCATATATTTTTTGACCACAATACCTTTGAGCTGATTAACAATCATCCCATCCCATACGAATATTTTCGCGGCCGCGTCAACCATATTGGACGTATTCGACATTTTTGACGTTTTGGAGAAATTTTTGTTCATTTACGTTTGGTTTGGTGGCTATTCTACATATCACCAAATCCGAAGGTCCCAGGAAATGAGAGATAAACCTAGTCCAAATCTTTACGGGGCATTCCATACCCAATAAACAGTGCCACAAAAAAGAATACACTACGAGTGACATCATTAGTGAATCTATTGATTTTCAGTCAGTGCCATGAATAGATTCACACCAGTCACCTGGAATTTTCTATTACTCTATGAAAAATCAATAGTCACTAATGATGTCATCACAAACCCAAATATTGAATGCTTTCTCGCCCCTCCTTGTAGACTTGACACAAACCACATCAATTCTATTTGCATTTCCTGGGACCTTTAAACCTCAAAATGGCTTAATTAGTAAAATATTAATTAACTAATCATGATGTATTTACCAAACGTTAATTTGTCCGCATCACATAACGACGTATTTGTCGAAAATCTATACTGCGCAGGCCCATAGCATGGTATCTGCATTTTGAAGTATTCGCCGCGTCACATAGTGACGTATTTGTGCGGTTCACGGTAGAATTGGTATTTGCGCAAACGCGTCACATAACGACGTATTTGCGCGTCGTATTTGTTATTTACACGTTGAAATTGCCATTTTGTCGTTTTCACATAGTGACACATTTTATTTAACATCATCTTTTCGCATATCTAAATAAATTGAAAGCTGATTAGTTAAATATATTTGATATTTAACTTATTTTGGCGATTTTCCACTAGGTTTTAATTGAAATATATGTTTTAATTAACAGTATGGGGCAAATAAAATCGCAAAATCTTCAAAGCCGTTTTTCTCGAAATGCGTATTTTGCAAATACGTCAGTATGTGACGCGGCCGACGATTTCAAGCAGTGGCGACACAATTTGACTCGATTTTCAGAAAAATCATATTTTCCTGCAATTAAATAGCGTAAAATTTACACAGGATGTATTTAGTAGTATAAATAATCCAAATCAGCTGTCGAAACTGTGTCGCCGTCGATATTTAGGTTTTACTCTATTTGTCATAACGATATTTTCAACCAGCTTTGAATTTTTAACAAATCGGGTCATTTTAAGTATTTCTCCAACGATGTCCCTGAACAGTTTTAGCCTTTCGTGCAAACACCAAAGGTTGTAGATATAGCAAACTATATATACATACATTTTAATCCTTAGCACCAGATAGACTACAATCTTGGACAAAAGTGTTGGCACACTTTTCTTACCGTACAGTTAAATCGTCCCCCTCTCCCCCGGAACAAAGTTGAAATCTGAAATTGTGTTACAGTGCGCCTAACAGTACTCAACATTGATCGGTGGGGAAGGGGGAGGTTTTAGGGATTAGCAAAGGCTTCAAGCTTGATACAAAAAAAGTTCAATTTCGTACCTTCAAAAATGGCCGAATTATGTTAATGTAAAAGAGCTGATTTCCGCAAGGTGTGCCAACTATTTTTGACAAAGATTGTAGTCTATACATATTTCACCCCCATATGATATTTTATACAATTAATTTTACCCTCTTCCCTCTATTAATTTTACTCTCTTAATTCCTCTCTCGAAATGCTCAATGATGACAGTGGCATCATCAAGGTTTGGAATCGGCAACTCAGTGTTGGCTAGAAAAAAAATTTCTCCAGACTCTTGTAATTGTCCAAGGTCGTATGCGTCTACCGAATTCCATTTTAAAGATTATTTTAATGGTAAAATATGATTATAATGCTACAGAACTAACATTTAGCCGCAACATTCATTTATCATGAACAACAAAAGTAATAGCAAAGTTCTTGTAAACCTTTTTAGCGATTACGCATCATTGTTGTAGTCATTTGTGTGTAAATTCCATATATACGTTGTCGAAATCCAAAATCTCTAAATGTATTTAGCTTTTAGAAATGCTTACAAATTAATCTGAGGAAGTGTTCTAAACTTAGGGTATTGCTAATAACATAGTATCTCAGAGATATCTTGTCTACTAATTTGCATTCCAGGTACCGAGCTTCACAAGTAACAGAGGAAGACTTGCCGTTTATTGAATTTGCATTGTTTGCCGAGGAATACGACTATGATAGTTACGCCGATGACGGGAAATTTGAACTATCATATTTTGATTACTCGGAATATTTTGAAAATTCAACCTTCAACTATACCGAATTCACTCTTCGTACAGGATTTGTTTTAGATAACGAAACCATGTTAGAATGTAAATGGCGTGGTAGGAACTGTTACGCAGAGGTAAGGACATTTCATTATTTCGTTTCCCTGTATCGTTCGGTTTTTTTGTAACACCTATGTTAGGATAGCGCAAAGTCTGTTGAACAGATTAATTAGTTTAAAAATAGCTTTATTGAACTCCTTGGTGCAGAAAAATTCTTTAAATACCAAAAATCGTCTTGGTGCTTTTGCCTGGGAGATTTTGGAAAGTGGCTGCTTATGCAAATTGCTACCACTTTAAAGGTGCAACGAGAGATTTTAAATAACAGGTGCCCCTAAAAATGTTAAAATTCTGATTTTGGCACTGGTGTGAAGCTTTCTATGAAAAATATCCCCATACGAAAGGATTAAGCTGAGAGCTGTTTCTTTGGTACAAAAATTGTGAAATTTCTAATTTCCTATAGGAGCAAATAGGAAATTAACTCTATATTTCCTATTGCAATATAAGCATATAGAAATCATGTTTCCATTTTAAGTTATTTCTGTAACCAAATAAAAGGCAGGGAATCTATTGAGTGTCTCATCTAAATGAAATTGCACCTTAAATTTGTCATCAACAGTTTTCTTGAAATCCAAAATCCCATGGTCGGTTTTAGTTAAGATGTCAAATGTTGTATTTTCCGGCCCCGATATCGATTTTAATCAGTGGATGCTTTAAAATCAAATGAACCTTCTACTTGCAAGAAAATTGATGCACATCCCTTTAATATAAGGCAGGCGGTGGATGGCATTCAATTAATAGCTAATGCATTTACACAAGGTGACTTTTGGTTGAGACTAATGGGTTATATAGCTATCACGCTTTCATAGGTTGGTTTTAAAGCCCATGATATACTTCCAGTCGCATCGAGCGATTTGCGTGGGAAAATACCGGATTCTGACCCAAGATAAAGTGTTACGCATGCTTACGCGCAGAAATCGCTCGCTGCTACTGGAATTATATCATGGGCTTTAAAACCAACCTATGAAAGCGTGAAGTATACCTTCGATCGCCTGCTTTTAGAAAATATAGCATCAATATAAAACTCATTCCAAAATGAATCTGGGTCCCTCATTATTAACTTGGAAACGTTTTTATACTATATTGAACAGCTGTCTGGACTAGCTCTCATTTGTAGGTATTGAAAGGGCAACAGATGCCTACACAAAATCAGTATTCTCCCAATGCCAGTTCTGTTGTTTGCACACTAAATAAGGAATTATTACCCATTCCTTGTTTCATTGCTGTTTGTCTTAGTCAGTACCACAATTTGAAGGTCCAATCATTTTAGGACTAGCAGGAAAACGTAAATTTATAAAACCGTGTAAAATCATATTTAATATTTCTTGCTGTTATTCTGCGGTCATTTACAGCAAAGTTTAAGTGTGCCCTTGTACAGTGTACATAGTTAATGGTGATAATATTCCGTATTAATAATGTCTATTGTACGTTCAAGCGAAAAGGCGGTGAAATTTTACCGTCAGTTATGTAAGTTTCTCTCTGTCTCACCTCCCCTTCTATCCCTTTCTCCATCTCTCTCTCTCGCTCACTCTCAATTCTCCTTAGTAAAAGCACGCAGTAGAAATATTAATAACTATTTGCCTCCAATTACGTTCGATAAAAGTACCAAATCACTCTTTATCATTGTTTAGAATTTCTCCCATGCTTTCACGTCTTACGGAAATTGTTGGACCTTCAATGCCGGTGTAGATGAGGCAGGAAACGAGTTGCCGGTTTTAACTGAAGATCAACCGGGGTCTGGAAATGGATTGAAGGTTACTCTTAATATCCAGCAGGTCAGTAAAGGCATAGGGATAGAAAACTAAAAATATGAAATTTAATTGAATTTTGAGATGGATATAAGAAATTATAAAATCGGATGATTTACGCTCAAAATTTATTGGTCTTGCTATGAGTTTTAAAATATTAGGCTCGACTGCGTCTCGCCCATGTTTTGCACCTCATAGCTCGAGCAATAAAGGACATCGCCGGATGAGAAATGAAGTAGGCCCTCTATAATCATCATAGTTAAATTTCACCATCAATTTTGAGTTGGTGTTTTACAACTACTTTATCATGTGTGTTTTTTATCCCCAAAATACACTTGTATCAAGAAAAAATGAGAAAAATTTGAGAAACTTCAGGGGCATGCTCTCTGGAAAAAGAAAGCTTAGAGCATGCCTCCATTTCAGTAACCATTTATTACTTTTATGAAGAAACAGAAAGACAGGAAGGTGTTGCATAGCTGCCCTTTGTTTATGGAGCTTGTAAGTGACGCCTAGATAGACCTTAAGTCCTTCATAAGCTATAAAGAAGCTTCATGAGGCAGCCCTTTATAACAATACCCAAATACCTATTAGCTTATTAACTAGGATGTGGAGTATATAACCGCGTTAACCGTCTTCACACCAAGCATACTCTGGAATACGACACAATGGCCCATGACCGTCCTATTTATATCATGAACAAGTTAACTATTACTCTGAGCTAATAAAATCACAATTCCCATGGCACAGTTCAATAGCTTTCATTCACCATTGTATTGAACAAATACATTCCATGTATTTTAGTACGATTGATGATACCCAGGACATGCATCGTCAGCTGTTGTTAATATGTGCTCATCCAAGGCTACTGAACTGAGTCCTTGGTAGATTAGCATGCCTTACCGCATAGTGATGTGGTATGGTTTGTGTGTAATAGGTTGTTGTTGTTTTTGGCAATTCCGTTTAGTGTTCCGGCCCCCAGAAAACAAAAGTGCAAAAATGAGGTCTTCCCCCCCCCAGAACGAGAATGCCACTCATATATATGGCTCTAAATAATATAGCGCACATCCTTGCAAAGCGGCATTGTGGTTCTTGGGGGGGGGGGAGGTTCAAATATGGAAATTCCAATTACCCATTGAAGCCTGTATTATAACTTTACATAAAACCGACTTTTGGGGAATTTATGTAAAGTGGGATTTTTTGAAACCAGCAAAAGGTGGACTTTAAGCAACTCTCTTTATGATGCAAAACGTTTCAAGTTCATCCGTTCTCATGAAACTATAGAGGGCGTCCTTCATTCCTTATCCGGCGATGTCCTTTGGGCTCAATCGATCGAATTTTATATGAAAATCATTTTTGCGTCGTGGTGTGACCGAAGTTCAACACATTTTAAAGTGCGCCACCGCTACTCAACAAGGCTGTTGATCCAAATTCGCGAGATTATTTAGAAGATTGCTCGGAAAGCACCATCGTGAAATACGGATCTCGCGTGTGCACAGTTATTTTGAATTAGACAACATAAATATAAGTTTTGAACGCCAATGATACGATCTAAATTTCACTTTCCCATATTCCTTGACATGTATCCTTTACGAAGATTTTTACAGAAGAGAGTCAACTACTCATTTATACAAAGAACTCTTAGTTAAAAAATTACCGACAAAATAGCCACATTTTTCTGCGTGGTTATCCAACCAAAAGATCGATCAGCAAGCAATCAATCAGTCTCTTTCACGGGTATGAGAATAAACGCTGGGATACATACACGGGGCTTCGGCTTTGAGATACGAATACACAATACCAGAAAGCCCAATCTTTCAAGCTCACTTTACATGTTCTATTAGTATTATATATTGTTAGAAAGCTCTTTCATATTGGAAAATAAAAAAAAAGTGTCCGAGTGGTACTTTTCTGTCTCTGTTCACCTAAGTAATTAATCAATGCTCACGAATTCTATTTAAATCGTTTAAGGAGAAAGAATATACGGAAAAGTAAGCGGCAATATCAAGCTGGTATCAAAGTGTTAGTCCACGACAGGCAGATCCTCCATTGATGGATTCGGTCGGTTCAGCGATACCGCCCAGGATTTTATGCCTGCATTGGATAAGAATGAGAGAACAAGTTCGTATCGTAAAAAGGAAAAAAACAAACAAGTAAAATTAACATCCAAGAAACAACACCATGAAAAGACAAGACCAACAAATAAACAAACAGAGAAACAAAAAAACAGCCATTTATAGCACAATAATAGATGAGGTGACATAAATGTTTACAAACACCAGTTAGCAACTGGTTTAATGACATGTTGGAGGTGGGAAGAATATGCCCAGAGAGGTTACAGCATCAAATAACCTTATCACGCACGTGAACGCGAATTTTAAAAAACAGCCCTGCAGATGCTCACCCATACTGCCGGGCGGTGCTTTGTCGTTGCCCGGCGTTGACGTCACATGCCAACTAATCTATAAACGAATCCGACGGCGACATGATGGCCCCTACGCCGTGAGGCGGAGCAACTCACATCCGCCATGACTGGGGGGCATTTTTTGCATCTCTCATTATACACCGCGTTGACGCTGTAGGTTGTTAAACCAAGAAGCGATAATTTTGATCAGTCTGACGGCAAAACATTTCAAACTAGAATTTCACAGTTATCCATTTGTATATCGTCATGGGCGGCTCAGGAAAAAAATGTAAATTTAGTGGCTGCACAAATAGCGATAAAAAGTTACAAAAATGGAAACGAACTGCGTTTGAAATTCACTCGCCAATGACACATGTCTGCAGCCGTACCAGATGCATCGGTTCCCAAATGGAAAAAAACACCGAATCTGCCAAGCTTCTAATGAAGTGGCATGAACTTATTTTATTTTTATTATTTTCATTTAGTTTGCTTAAATACGCTTGTTGTTTCACAAAAAAAAACAAAAATAAAAAAAAAAATAAATTCCATTTTGAAAACATGCGTTAAAATTAGTTCCACATGTCACGTACACGTACATCATACAAGTACAGATAACAAACCAAAACATCATCGTATCCCATTCAGTCTAAATACCACGTTGTAACTCGCCGGTCATTTTCTCGTGTACTGATAGTCCAGGCGTAGCAACCATTCCTATGCACAAACGAGGACTAACTCTTGTTTCGATCTCCAAACGATCACATGCGACACGGATGGTCCTGTTCTAAAACATCAACAAACCGCATTGGAAGATGTCACGTTTTTCGCAAATGCGATCGGTCTGGGATCTATTCAATTTGTAACGTGCACGGAAGATTATCAACATTCTGTTGTTACTTATTTTTTGTCTGAATGTTTGGAATTTACGAAAAATGATTTTCTCACGCGGCTATGATTACCAATTTTTAAACACGTATTCTAACCATAGCGTTCATTTCTCAGTACGCAAAGTGGGCGAGATATTACCTTCAATTTTTTACAACAAAAGTAAGACACGTGGCCCTGGAAATTCGTTTAGGCCAGGCCATGACATCTCCTTCCATAATACCATCATGAAAATAAAACGGTGAAAATGTTACAACATTCGCGAAAAAGGTAGGTTGTGAATTCTTATTATTTCGTTCGTTAAGCTCGTAAAAGGCAATATCCGGCGTGTGTGTACTGTGTGTTTGGTGGCCAGGATTCCCCCCAGTAATGGCGGCGACGTAGAGGGTGTCCTTTCGAGGTTTCCCCGTCGGATTCGTGTATAGAAATGGCCTTTTGAGATTGTCATGAAGCGATATTTCTGTCACTCTTCAGTGGCCGTTGTGGTTTCTTTCATAAGGGAGCTAATATGCAATCGCACGTTGCGCCTTGCTTTAGCATGTTGAGAAAATTGAAGGCAATTTACATACATCAGGAGTATATTTTGTGTTGGACGTCTAATGCAATATTTGAATTTTTTTACAGTTCGAAAACTTGGGACCTCCTTGGGGAGAGTGCGATAAGAGTAGAACTCTGGAATACTATCCAGAATATTCCCTAAGTGGTTGCTTCATTGAATGCAGACTTGAGCATATAAGCACTGAATGTGGGTGCCGGCCAGTAAGGTAATGCTAATTGTTGTAATATAATTATATATATTACAACCTTTTTTATTGAAATTAATGAAATTTGGTTCGTCAATGGGTGGGGATTCAAAACCTAGCCACCAGTCTCGTCGGTTCGAGCAGGTCCTATAGATTGGTACAGTTCTGTCGTGGTTAATGTAAACAATGAAACGCGATCCACCCACCGTGACACCGACGATTCGTACAGTATTGATGCCGTCCCACAGAGCTCCTCTATATACCATAGAGGGCAATCGCCCGTGTTATTGAATAGGCCATTGGCGAAACCCGAAAAATCTACGAGTTGTGTTAATCATCAGTGTAGACGATCTTGCACACTTGCATAAGAGATTAACCAAAAACGTCACTTCTTGCTATTAAAGTGACAGGAGAAGATTTTTAAGGATACGAATTTCTCTCAAATTTCACTGGATCGGTTGTAGACCACCTACCAAGAACGTTTCGAAGGTTTATTGGACAAACAGGTGCAAAAGAAAACCGCAAACCTTGTTTTGAACCTTCCTGCTATCGTAATCGTTCCCCATAGTAAACCATGCTTTGACTTTCTGTAGTGCACGACCCAGAGAAAAACTATAATCATCATTTATTACATAAAGACGGCGTATTCGGCTTATTCACTTCAGGTGTGATCTAATACATTGGCAAGCATTCCAATTATGTAAAAACCCGGAGTTCGAGAAAAATTGGGGGCGCTTCTTCCTGGAAATCTCCTCATGTCTCTTTAAATATAACTTGGTGATTTTCTCTAATACTTTTTCGGAAACATTGGGGCTACCTAACGCACAAAAGAACTTCCCGGTGACAGTTGTCGATTTTGCCTTAGAAAGGAGCAATTAAGCCAGAATGCCCCAAAATAGTGGTGAAGCGAGTTAATATTAATATTCACGGTACATCCCCAAAAATATGATGATATGTAAACCAAATTATGGTAAAACTATGATAATGAAGTGCGAATGCTCATAATACTTGGGCACCTCGATTTTGGTTTTGTCGTTCTCGAACAGGCAGATCGCAAGCACTTCGTTAATGAGGCATTAAAAACAAAGTTACGTGCAGTCTCGTACTACTCGAGATTGATCACTGCTCTTGAACCTCGATATTTGCGAGTTTTGCCTGAGTTTTGAATTTTGCGCACAAAGGACATCCAAAAAGAGGTGGCTGCTGTCCATATTAATACTTTTCCAATGTCCTAATATATATTTCCAGCAAGATCGAATATAACAGGTATAATCGAATCAGTGTTTTTCATCTGGAAAAGGAGAATATTAATGTTTTAACAACCTACATGAGCGTGCAAATTAACAAATCATTGCCGCACAACATTGTTATTGCATTGTAACCCCATTGTTCATTTTGAAGGACACGACTATGCCCTATTAACAGTTTACACCTGTTAAACGCACTCGTGAGAACAATTTGCGAGTCCTACAGTGGACACAGCTCAGCAGTTTCATAAAATACAAAGTTGTTAAGAGTAGTTCAGGAAAATCATATAGCCTTCGAATTGGGTAGGACTGGATCAGAAAAGGTTGGCCCCAGTCTATACAGGGTGTCCCAAAATAAATGCAATCCTCGCAGTCGGTGCTATAATTTCAAAATTACTGAGAATTATTCAAATTTTATAACAGATTCTGAATTACGAACTTGTTTCGTACATCCTGTTCAATTTTTGTCTGATACGGTTCACTAGTTTTGAAAACAAAGGCTATTATGTAACCCGCTGTCAAATTACCCTATTCCAAGTTTGCCTTAGATCGTTGAAACAGGTTCACCTTGAAAAGTGAAATAAAACGTCTTTCAACTACAAAAATCTCCTGGTACTAATCCTGTCTGTTTTAAAAAAAATAAATTACAAAAATATTTGTCGTCATTGTTTTATTATATCCACGGTCTTTTATTGTCTTACAGTATTTTGCTCTACTCATATTTAGAATAGTAACTTAGCGACTTGGCCAAATTTGATCTCCAGTGGGTCTGACAAATCTGCGTGAATAATGTAAATTGCAGCGGAGGGATTAAACACCAAATGAATGAAAATGGTTGGGGCTATAACTTCAAAATTATGTTAATACTCAAATATTTGTACTTATTGTTTATCCACGGTCTTTTATTGTCTGTGCAGTATTTTCCTCTACTCATATTGAGAATACTAACTTAGCGACTTGGCCAAACTTAAATGTTTTATCTTCAGTGTTTCTGACAAATCCACGGGAATATTGCAAATCGCAGCGGTGGGATAAATACCAAATAAATGGAAATGGTATGAATGGATGTTGAAAACCATTATGATATAATATGTTATAATATGGACCATTTGATAGACACAACAAACAACACAAATAAACCACTGAAAACCAAACTTGAGTTACATCAAACACAATGTCAGAACCTTGACATTGTGAACAGAGACCATATCCCTTATTGTCAAAGACATGTTGTCTATAAATGTTTTTAATATTAAAATATTTAGTTTAAAAAGGTTATACTGGGTTAATTGAACCAAATTTAAGTAGTAAGGATAAAGAAAGAGACAGGAAAAAACAAAATCAGGCACAGGTCTGCATACTTTAGCGTGCCTTGATTGTGTATTCATCAGTCAAAACTTGGAATGGCTTAAATTGCTGCTTACTTACGTAATCGCCTTGGTTCTAAAAACAGTGAAGCAAATCAGATGAAATTTGAACAGTATGTTGAGAAAAGGATAGGCCGTACAGATATTGCGCAACACTTCAACATTAAAAAAGAAAGGGATTAGTACCAGGAGATTTTTGTAGTTAAGACATTTTATTCAACTTTTCAAGGTGAACCTGCTTCAACGATGCAACGCAAACTTGGAATGGGGTAATTTGACAGTGGGTTACATAATAGCCTTTGTTTTCAAAACTAGTGAACCATATCAGACAAAAAATGGACAGGATGTACGAAACAAGTTCGTCATTCAGAATATGTTATAAAATTTGAA
>JAMKCH010032623.1:0-16388 GCA_023653785.1 Ophioderma brevispina
TGGAGGGTAATTACCACCCATTGAACAAGGTCTTTGACCGGGAACAAAGACATCCAGGATGTGGTTGAGTAGTAATGACAATCGGAGGTGCGGTCGACACACTAACTGTAGGGTCGATCGGAACACCTTGAGTCTCGGAAACATTCGGAGTCGAACCCAACGAAGCCGGAAACTTGCTGCCTTCGGGCGGCCAGACTTCCTCCGAGGTGCAACGACTGAGCAGACGCGGACCGGAAACGGAAATAGCCGAAGTAACGGCTGCCGAAACTTCACCCCAAACCTCCAACTGTGCCGACGGCGGAAGCCGGACTGGAAACAGAACTGGCAACACCAGAACTAATAGACTCGGACGATAAAGCCCGAGGATGTTCCGACAGAAATGGAGTCGGAAGAGCCGAAGCTCAGTGACGATTGATTCTCTTTTATTTTCTTTCTCTTTTTTGGGAAGAAACAATTACGTCACTTTCGACGAGAAACTCGGCCCCAGACCTTGGAGTCTCGGAGCCCGTTTGTTCACCTAATCCCTGCAACTAGGCTTTGCCGTGCAGGTTTGGGATGAGACCGATCATGTTAGAGAAACGAAGTTCGAACCAAGAGAAGCGAGCGGGGGGGGTGTGCCTAACCCCGAAAGGTAGGGACCCCCGAGCTGCTCCAACCAGACTTACCAGGCTTACCACTATCTCCCAATCCTCTGATACGTTCCGATCTGCGCTCACCTTGATACCTGAAACCGCAGAACGAATACTTTAAACTCATCCCAATACCTAGACTACAATTCTCGCAAGAGGGACATGGAGAAGAACGGGAACACTGCGATGAATATAAAGCAGAATCATGATAATCATCAGGGGCCAAAGCGGCTTTACACACCTACTGCAAACCTCGTGCAACGAAAGGGATGAAAAAAATGCCCGCGAAAAAAGGTATAAAGCCAAACAAAGATCCTAAAGGGTAGCCGAGGCCGAAAGGGAAAACGACACGCGAGACACTTTGGAAATTTAAAATGGATAAATAAATAGATATATAAGATATTACTAAATGAAGATATATTTCCTGGAAAAATCAGAAATATAACTGTCCTAATATAAACACCGTGTATAATATGGGATCGCCAATATCTGAATCTGAAACTGATCACAAGAAAAAGAACAGTTGACAAGGGGAAGAATGGAGGAGTAAGGAATTAACGGTAACGCAAAAATTAGCGCCCCGTGAAGGTGACGGCTGCCGATGATGCGAGACGACGGAACCATAAACATATAGTAAAGGACTCCTCCCGACCCCAAAACATCAAAAATACGGGAAACAAGGTGTAAGGGAGTATAAAGGAGGCATGCAAAGGTCTATATGGGTGAAATAAACACATAGACCTGAAAAATACCCCGATTTAGAACAAAACCTTAAGAGTACAGAAAATACAACCTTAGGGTAGAGTCCAAATATAGAGAAGGGTCGAGGGATGGCGTGGTGCATGATGGGGAATATGTCATCACGGGGGGAACCACACCTTTTTGGGTATGGTTATTATTTTGGGGTATATTTGAGGTTTATGCATCCCCCAGAGAGGATTGCAATTTGTATTGGTCTACGTCAGAGAAGTATTAAGCCGCAGTAAACACCGGTATTTCGATTATGAGCGTGCTAATTAATCATTCACCTAGTGTACCGTAATAGATTACTTATGAAATGAAAATGGTTATCTATAATATGATTCAACATATATTCAATAATAGGACTGTCATTGGAATGGTGGATAACTGCATCACATGACAGAAAATATTCTGCCAATTCCCAAATTTTGGGGAAGGAACGTACACCACGGTCTTCAGTCACTCAGGCAGGCATTAGCAACCATTTTCCCTCAATAGTAAAATTTGTATACTACATTCACAACTGCAGCTTTTATTAATCCCGGCCAGAAAAATCGTTTAAGGGCATTATATACCTGACTGCAATAATCATTATACTTGCAATTTGAGCGTATCATTTGTGGAAAGACAATGGAGTTAGCCGGTATTGTGTATACCATCGATTGAAATTCGTTTCGTAATGCAATCATAATACCTTTTCCCAAATTTTAGAATTTCAGAAAGTGTCTGCTGGCAAATTTGTCCAAAAATTCAAGTAAAACAAGGACAAATTTTGCTCTGCACAGTATACAATGAAACAAGGCGACCTCTTTTTTAAACGATGCGTTAAAATATATGTTCCCCGCCGAATGTCGCGATCACACTTTCAGGTTGCAAATGAATGTCCCATATCCGATGTACAGTTTTAGTGATACAGCAATTACACATTTATTTAGCTCATTTGCATCAAAATCCCCTTTTAATTGGCCCCATATGCCCTGTGGACCCCAATTATGATTCATGAAAAAGACGTATGTCTTGGTAGTCTTTCATATCACAAAGGAATTTTGTTTATCCTATGTACCGTTTTAACGATACAGTAATTACGCATTATTTAATTATTAGCTCAAATTGCATACCTAACCCGCATATATATCAACTTTTTCAAATGTGTTAAAAAGATGCATGCTAGGAGGGACTTCATGTAGCGAAGGAAAATTTGGTGTGTACGATTATACTGTTTCAAAGATACAGCACATTTAACATGTTTATCACAGACATTCCAGGTTAAAATTTTTCTCAGACATACCGACGGAGCCCATTTATAGTCCCCTTCCGAACTTCCTTCGACGGGGACAACAAATTCTCAATTGTGGCTGACCATATCAAAAGAGAATGTTTTCCAGACCAAAAGGGAGAATTAGGAATTGTATGCTTCATGAAAGGTTACGATACACAACTTGAAGGCATAAATTCCGAGTAATGGTAAATGTATCACACCCAGAGTTATTTTTAAATTTGAAATGCATAGTAGTAGAGTGTAACCACCAAGACCAAATCAATCTTACAAAATATTCCCAAATATATTTTGTGAAGGAAAAAAATAAGCATTTTCAATGTTACTTTGAGAACACCCAATGTTTTTGTTTTCCTCCTCTTTTATTTGATACCAAACTTGTGATGGCAGGACATGTACTTAAAAATGTCAATATTCCATTTTTTTTCACTTTTGCATGGAACAAGGGACCAAAATACTTTTGGGGCTGCGGGGCTATTTGAGCAAATTTTGCCAAAAGTAGCCCTCCGTAGTGCAATTTTAACCATAAAAGGCCAAAAATTTCTCTACAGGGCTATTTGTGAAAACTTTTGTGAAACTGAGGGCTAATCGCCCTTAGCCCTCGTTTATTTTATAACCCTGGCATGGAATTGGTTTGATCTACTACTACATGTATAATCATATCAACCAGATAGCAGATAAAAATGCTCAAAAAGGGTTGCCTAAGTAACAACAAATTGTGAGAATTGCGACAGGAGAAACTGTTAAAAAATTAATATCTAATCGTTAATAGCCTGGCCCCAGAACCCTGGATTCTATCGGAAGAGGAGAACATTTTGATATCTGAAGAAAAGAAAGCTACAATTTTTCCTCATTTACCCTGTGAAATCTTAGGGCTAAAGGATATTTGTTTGGATATTGAGGGAAAAAATGTGCCATTTGCGTCGACCAATGATTTATTTTACACACTCGGGAATTGCAAAATCACATTTTAAGCTTTAACTTAAAGACACTACCAGTAATCCACCCAAAAGAATTTAAAAATGGGGTTTGGGGGTTAAAGGTCTTCAATTAAGAAGAGAAAACTTTAATTAACTCGGGTCATACCTCTCTAAAACAAAATACTCACATCAAGCAAAATAACTGAATAGCAATTTTTTTAATGACTGTTTCTGCCAGTAACTCAGAAGACAAGACTGGCATGAGCTACAGTCTGTTTAACAATTTACGCGAGCATGGACTGCCGAGTCAGGAGGAACATCGCACATTGTTTCGCGATGCGTTAAGTGGTTAGAGTATGCACAGAACCTCTGCGTAGCTTGTTGCGATTACATGGAGTGCCTTTCTCCTGTCCAAGTAATTTTTAATCCTACTGTAGTTTTATAGTCACCATCACAATTCCTTTTCTAAAATTGAGACGTTACATACGCGCACGAAGTTGCTGCGTGTAACACGCAGACTATGTATTTCCTTTACGCGTTGTCATGGTTCTGTTTGGCGGGAATGCTGGCGTAGTCTTGATGCAGAGAAAGGAATATGACGGAGAGTTAGATAGCCACCCACTGTGTTAAATAACTTAGCTAAAGCTGTCAGTTTCCAAACCTGCACAAAATTCAGTTTCCAAACCTGCACAAAATTTTCCTTCAAAACCATTAATCTAGCAGATCTTTACTTAAAAAATAAACACAAAATTCATCATCAAATGACATATATTCAATAATTACCATTGAAGGAAACTCTCTGAATCTAGCTCTTGTTTTATATTATCATCCTACAAAAGCCAGTGCATCATTTTATAGATGGAACAGTCATGAATATTAAATACCTAAAACCTGTTACTTTATCATGTGATGAAATCATTCAGGGAAATGATACACACAGGGACAGCTTAAGCACTATCACTATGCTACTGCTCTAGTGCAGTACCATTCAGCCTGAGGCCTGCACTATATAGTCCAATTCTCAATCCCTTGGACAGTGCAAAGGCACGCGTCTACTGCATCTCTGCAAGACTGCCAGCAACATGTTTTTTGTTGCAGTATATGGGCAAGAATTCTGTAACAGGGCTAGAGAATTCTAAGTCTAATTCTATGAAGTTAGGAAAGGACAAACTGTCTGGATCATCAACTAGATAGCACTGTATGATAGGATATTTAATCCATGATAGATTTTATTCATTAGCAAGATATTCATGCGCAGTTCTTCACTTGGTGCTTCTGCGATGAGTTATGTTGTGTGAAATTAAAAACCACAAAAATAAGTTATCAAATGACATGATAGCAAGCTGTATGTGCCATCCACAAATTTTACCATGGCACAGAATGCTCATCAGATTCCAACTGTGCAAGCCAGTGCCCTGTAATACTAATAACAGTGGTTGTTTTATATGGGGTCAATGAACTTTATCTTAGGAAAATAAACATTAGGTCAGCTGCATTGATGTCTTGCCTTTACTGACAGACAAAGTTTTGGACATTCTAAAAAGTGTAACCTGCATGCGTGTTAATTTAACACCTTTGAAAATCATCATCAGACCACAATAGACGTATCTCTTTGATGCTATTTTCATGATAATTGACACTAAACCACTCAAATCTTTAATAGGATGTACAGAGAACTACAAGACATTCGATGTGCAGCAAGACAGATTTTTTAAGACCTCATTAACAATCCTATTCATGAGGATTTAAATTACGTCACAATTCTGTTTTTCATAATTTACATCAGAAAAGAAGACATTTTGTCAGGGAAAAATATATTTTTTTTGGGGGGGGGGGGGTGAGGATTTGTTCAGGAGAAGTGTTTTTTCCCTAGTAGTTAAGGAAGACAAGGATTTCTTTAAGGGGGGGAGGGTTTTTATTTCTTTTCCATTTGAAATTTCTAAAAATTATGATTTTTGTACATTAATTTACACTGATGAACTTAGAAGCCAATAAGCACTTCCCTTTTACCGACGCAATCACAAAATTACATTTCCAACCCTAACACGATCGGATGTATACACCCGGCTGATTCAATAGGCAATTAGTGCATGTCTTGAATCATCTTTGCAGGATTGGTTTTTATTTGGTCTTATTAAAAATTGGTGTCTCACATTCGGTCTTCTGGAGGGGCACCAATTAAAAGTTCTAAAGATCATACTTAAATTCGTGATATCAAAGAATTGGACTCACCTCTGACTCTTGTCGTACTCTTGTGAATTTCTTCTTTCGTGCTATACGGACTTTGACCTGTAAAACAACAAAATAGAATACATACTTAGCGGCACGGTTCAGAAACTTCCGGAAGAAACCTATTTCTTCTGGAAGAAACCTATTTCTTCTGGAAGAAACCTATTTCTTCCGGAAGAATGGAAGAAACTGGGAAAAAAGGGTTTCTTCACGTTTCTGCGAAGGATTGCAGGAAATTGGAATTACTGCAACACCAACGACTGCACCCCACTGCATCTTGCTGCATTCACCATTAAAATATTTTAAACTTTGTTGCAGTTTTTGCCGTTGCAATACTGCAAGTGGTTGCAGTAACGATTTTGGTAGGCCCGGGGGCTGCAGTGCAAGTGAGTATAACGGAACCTTTAGTCCTTTTATTTTTTTCTTGTCACCAATGAAGCCTACCTATTTTTTTCCAAAAAAAAAAATTCAGCTTCTCTCCCCCATGTTCTGAAGGTACATTGTATGCGATAGAATCAACCAGATGAGTTTGGTGATGTTCAAAGAATAGAAATCAATCTCATTGAAAATTTGAAGACAATATTCAAAAGCTTAATTTTGGTTGACAAATTCCACAACATTGGACATTGGTTAGTTCCAAAGGTAGAAAAATTTCGCTGGGGTTTTTGATATATTAGAGAAAGAAAATCAAGCCATTTCGGCATTGTGTGTGCTTTTTTTAGGACTCCCTGTCCTTTGACCCCATAATATTCAGGAAAAATTGCCTTTGTAATTTCAAAAAATGGTTCACAATATTTTTGAGAAAAAACTTAAAAAAAAAAAAAATTTTTCTCTAAAAAAAATTATGGCCACATATTTTTTTTTTATGGAATTATCCAATTTCAATTGTGGTTAAAAAAAAAAACCATTATTAAAACCAAATCTTGATTTGTCAAAGGTCAGGAGCCCTGAAAGTGGCAACCACTTCTTCTCTCACAGTGCATTGTATATTTTTGTAATGCCAATAAGCTTATTGAGCACTACATGTACATAAATTGAACTTTTATAATGTGTTATAGAAGTTGGAATATATTTTAACCACAGAGGTGGGTCTTATGATTCAGCAGATATCTATGACAAACAAAAAACTCAACGCAATGCATGTGACGATCAAGCAAATGATACAACCTGCGAGTGATTAGACAGAAGACTCGGAGCGAAGGAAACTGGCGAGCATTGAATAATTGGTTTCTGATGACTACCCCTTATGTACCTTTGCCTTGACATTGTGACTTTGAACTCATCAACAATGTGGGCTCACATCGTGCACCTATGACTCAAGTTGGTTTAAATCATTGAGCTATGCGATTTAAACACAAATGTTAACCCTTTTTCAAGGGAACAAAGTGTGTCTCCTGGGGAGAATTATTACAAATGAGGTGTCTATAACAAGATGCTCGCACATGTATTCATGATTATATAGGAAAAAGTCTATATGAAAATATCAGAAATAGTCAGAATTAAAAATGAATCCATTTACAGAGTTCAAGGTTCATTCCATGCCGTTACATGAGGTCAAAGTCAACAAAACTTTAATTTGGCTTCAGTGAAATACAAAAGTTTGGATCCTCATTTTTCACTAACTTGAATACTCAGATAGAATAAGACTAAAAACATGTGGTAGTAGGTCAAGTAGGTGCAACCCAATGAAGAGATTTTTTGTAATTTGATTTTCGGGTTGACATAGGCAAAACGGCCGGATCCATATTTTTTTAAAATTTTCATGCTGGTAAGACCTTTGACCCCCCATAAATTCAAAACTAAAGAGAGAAATTCCACAAAATGGGCCCATTAGGTTGTAATACATATCATGAAGTACTATGTCCAAATTTGAAGTCAAAAGGCTCTACTAGAACCTGCTTTTTTTCCAGAGCAACATTTTCCACAAGCGAAAAAAGTTATGGCTGTTAATGATCTAAGAAACAATTAATTTTAATTATGCTAATAGGTAAATTTTTGTTCCATTTTAAACAAAACAAGCAAAAACAAAACTAAAAATCAAAAAACTTAAAAAATACAAAATTTCTATAAATGATCACTGTTGTAGGCTAGAACTTAATTTATTTTAAAATGTTGTCTTAAATATTGCAGGTGAAAAACAATATAAAATACCTAGTAAATATAGCTGCGTGAAAAACATAAAAAAACATAAGAAATATGTTTGTTCGCGAGACACAAATTGACTTTTAATGATCATAAAAATGGGAACGGAATGTCAGATTTTCCACCCAAATAAAAGGGAAATGAAGAGCATTAAAACTGTAGCAATGTAACAAAAATAGGTCCACTGTGCAATCGACATCACAAAACTTTGAACTAATCTCTCCCCTTTAAGGCAAGCGACACAAAAACAAAAAAAATACAGAGTTCGAAAACCGTCCTCTCATATCTCGGCAGAGATTTACCACTATATCAGAGGGGACTGTGTTTACATGGATACCAGTGAATGTGTGCTAATGTATTTCAGTATATATTTACAGGAGTTTCAAGCGCCGTCGTTAAAATATTATATTTAGAAGGGGTGGACCTACGAGTCTAGCAGAATCTCTTGATGAAGCGAAAAACTCAACCAATGCACGCGAGGATCAGGCAAATGATACAACCTGAGAGAAGTGAAATAGATAAGTATAGATAAAGACTCAGAGAAAGTTTTACCCAAATCTACTACAATTTCTGAAGCACAAAGGCTTTCAATAACATTCATACACTTCTCCTGCATTCAGTTTTCGTGAGTACTTTATTAAAGGTCAATGGACACGGCTAAGTATACATTCTTAATTCTTACATTTTCGTTACCTCAACAGTATCCTGATCACATCTCAACACAGATTTGAAATTGAAGATCGGTTAAACGTGTTAAATTTCAAGGATAAATATACCATCGGACAGGCCTTCTCCTGTTTTCACGAAGCGTCGCATAAGATGCTGGAGTGGCTTGACCCCCTGATTAGTGACGTCAGAGAGAGTAAACAAAGACACACACCCCCGAAACGGCACGTGTACCAGCTAACCAAAACAAAAACAAACCATGCACTCGATCGATACGAGGCTTATGCCAGGCCATGTGAAATTTAAGGAAGTTACGCTTTTGGTATATAGTCGATGTACTCTGTGCGAGAAATACAACAAAGGTATTTATCTTACCTCGAAGTTAAGCCAGTCTTCCTTACAGTAGTGAAGTCACCTGGAGTAGAGTTTACCCATTTCTTATCAATGCCAGAGGCACATACAGCGAATTTACCAGAAATGTTTGAATCGTCATTTACCAATGTTTTTAGCCAATATGTAATGTGTAGAGGGTGAGTTTGCATACTAATATTAAATTTGATTATTTTTAATCAAATTTAAAATGAAATTTACGTGCAAAGAATAAAACCATGTATTTCAGAAATATTCGAAGTTTTTAAAATTGTCTTGAACTGTCGTTCATACTAAGGTTGAATATTACGCCTTGGCATTGATAGACGTTGACGATCCTATCATGCGATTTTCTTTTTGTTAGGCTATTTTCTTAACATTGAAACCAAGGTTCAAAAGTCGACAAGATTCACCATAACTTGCGGATATTCATTGCTTTCCCCCTAAGCACCCTATAGACCTTAAAGCTCACAAAAAGACAACGAACAAAAAGTCGCATGCGCCATCGTGCATTACGTGCCATTATGCAGCACACGCTGACACGTGCCACATTATTAAAAATCTGTGCGGACGATTTCTACTTTTCGAGCAATCCAAACACACGTGCACGATGACGATCATGACGCGTATTTGTTACTATGACGTCACTTCCGGGTCATCGCAGCCAGCGCGATAATCACTTTAGTTTTGGAATTCACCTTCAAAGCTTGTTATGCCCAATTTTTATCAAATCTACGGTTTCTCAAATACTGCTTCATGCAGATTTTACATTGTTACCGATACATTCTGTGAATGAAACTGTTTTTGGGAGGTATTATAAGTATTTTTAAAGCATGTCCATGGACCTTTTAAGCAGTAATGATAATTGTTAATCAAGCAATCTATGCAAACAGTTTACAACAACCCATACATGTACAGTCTAGTCCAGAGCAGAATTCTCGCAGACACTGTCAGCATGCATGTTTTCTAAAATCTCTTACTGGCCAGTGTATCACTTTGGCAGCATGAATGTGTGGGTATGTCCAAGGGAGTCTTAACCAGACTTTAGCCCCAACACATTGCTGATACTGATTAATCCACCAAGATAGTGACTATTTTCTTGACTGACTGTGGTGGGGAAAATATTTAAATTTTAGCATGATGTTAGCTTCACATGTACATGTGAAACCAGTCTACATGTAAGTCCCCCGCCTGCAGCAGTGGTCACATAAAATGGGTGCGGCCATGTGTTCTCAGAATTTGAAAGGGACAAGCCACATTTGGAGAGAGTGCACCATTGAGGATTTTTTCAAATATTTCTGCCAGGTTGTAAACTTTTGAATGTGGTTGTAGCACTCTCCGAACGATTGAAATCTGCGCGGTTGCTCTGTACACCTTAGGCTTAGACTTAGATCATGAATGCACAAAAATGCAAGAAAATAGAGTTAATTTCCGTTGCTCATGAATACCCCATTACACCGTGGAAAGAGTTCATGATGTTCACATAGTAAGCCTTACTGTGTCAAACTTCAGCAGGTTTACACTCCCCACCAGGTGACCTCTCTGATTTTTATAAAATGCATTTACATTTGTGTTTCCCACCTCCCAGGAGAGAACCCTCCCAGATGAATTACAAGTTAGAGGGGGCTTATGCCATCCACCCTATCCCTAGATTTTACCATGTACTACAGCTCATGGGGAAAAAATGATATCGTCAATTTTTGTACCGGTGTGGACACAGACACCCACGCATCCATTGATCCAGACAAGACATCACCATTTTATACGACAAATTTTGCTGCGCAAGCCGTATAACAATACTCTGGTACCAAAAATTGGTCAAAAATGTTCTGTGGTCAAAACAAGTACATGGCATGCCAACAAAGAAATTCATATATGTACACTAGTAATATTAGGCAAAAAAAAAAAATTGTTGGGTCCCTCCCCAGCTTAAAATCGGAGGTCGGTCGGTCGGGTTTTTTTTTTTTTTTTTTTTTTAATTTTTAAACTCATAATCTCCAGAAAAGTGATTGCTATTCATGTAAAAATCCAGCTTGAGATACATAAGAGGGGCATTCAAATATCCATTAAAAAAAGGTTTTCTTGTAACTGAACTTTAATTTTGAAAAAAAGCCTATTCAATGTTGGTGTTTAGTAACATGCCGAAATCCCAGGTCCCGCAGTATTTGCCTCAGATGCGGCAGAACGACTGCCATGGTCCATACCCATTCGGACGATGGCGATTTGTACGGTGCATAGGTTGAACGCCATGCCCGCATACACACCGAAAAAGTCTCCATTTAAAATCGGAAAGATTGTAACACAGCTGAAAACCACCTCACAACCTTTCAAAGCTCTAACACTCAACACGTAACTACCGTAGGATTCCATCGTGATCGTGTTCATGAAATCAGCAATGTCATACGCGCTGCAAGCATGTGCTGACAGACTGACAGTGTAATGACAGCACGTGTGAAGTGTAATTGATGCAATATTTGATATTTTTCGCTGCTTCAGAGAAGGAGAAATTTATTGTTTTTTCATTTAATAAACTGTTTCAACTGGGTTTTTTTTCAAAATGGTTTATTTATATTTGTTTATAAAAGTTTTGGGTACCATTGCACGTCAAAATTTTGTTTTAAATTTAATATTACAGTGTTTGTCGAATTGTACTCTGTATCATTGAGTATACGGTGCGGTAAACATGGTAAATACGGCCAGCTGTACTAAGGCCAATTTTATTTTCCTTCGTGTTTATCGCACATTTTGATATTGCCACACAATTTCATTCCTAATTCCCCTTGTCATTTCCAAGAATAGTGTTTGCCTGTGCAAGGAGTTAAATCCGAGCTACTCTTTGTGATTTTTCGTTTGGTTGGTTTTTTTAACACATTTATCAACCGGAAAACAGGTAAAATAGACAAATTCAAGACTTAAAAAAAAAAAAAAAATACCGACCCAAGATTTTGGGTCGGTTGGGGAGGGCAACACAACAATTTTTTTTTTGCCTTATAACAGCCTCTTGAAATTTGCTCAAACCTTCCTCCTGCAAATCCTGAGTCGCTCAAATCTGAAATTCTGAATCTAGAGCCAAAGGTTAGAATACAAATTTTAGCTTTTCCAAGTATTACCATTACCAAATTATGAGTTTTCAAAGCTGTAAATATCACAAAATTTTGCACATTTTGCAAGTTCTCGGGAATGGCAAAAAGAGCAAAGACTTTTCAATAATTTCCTTTGATGGAGATCCTACTACATGTGTGTGTAAACCTAACAAGGTTCTAGACCACAAATTACCACACAATGTAATATTGTGGTATTTTGTGGTATATGGTAATTACACTTACAGAATCTACAATATTTTGTGGTAGTTTGTGGTATGTGATCTTATCATTGACATATCAACGTACATCCCGCACCCACCCCGGGCCACGTAAGCCTGTAACTCCAAGGTTCCCGGGGGCCCGCAATTTCTCTTGGCGGCCCTGTACATTGTGGCCTATGGTGCAGTTTGTTGTTGTTTATTACTGTGGTATTTTGTGGTATGAGGTACTCTAAATTTGATAGAGTTATGATCTATGGCAGTGCAAGTACGATGAAAGTTGTGGTAAGTCCTCACAATATAGAGCCTGCCTTGTTAGAGCTGGGATCGAAACGTCAGGCCCACACACTACACAGGCTATTTTTGTGGAGAAGCAGAAACATCTCAAAAGCCAAGAGTTCTTTGTTAAACAGTCCAAGTTAGAACAAACCTTAAATACTTTTTAGGACACCACTCACTTCATTTTAACAAAGACAACCACTTCACACCTAGGAAAGCCACTTGAAGTGAAGTGGGTACTTAAGACTGAAGCCTCAAGGGGGCTGTCTTTCCTCTGGTGCATTGGTACACTTCAAGTTTCACAAAGTTCTATAAGGAGGGATGGCAAAACATTAGTTTGATGTCCAATCTAATTCCTGGCCATTCCCAGACCTTTACCTGCAGCTGGCCAAAAGCAGCACTGGCTTTTGCAATTCTATTGTTGATTTCATCATCAATGAGCACATCACGGGACAAGGTGCTCCCCAAGTATGTGAACTTGTCAACTGCTGTTAGCTTCTGATCTTTAACAGTGATAGATGGTATCACATATGGCTTTCCAGGAGCAGGTTGGTACATGACTCCAGTCTTTTTTGTGCTGATGGCCAAGCCAAAGTTGTAACAGGCAGATAAGAACACAGTCAGCGGCAAACAAGAAGTCGCCTTCGACTATTTTGGTTTTAGCCTGAAGCCATCGCAGATTGAACAGTTTGCCATCATAATTAACAATAGTCGATACTAATCCCAGGACAGCCTTTGCAGAAGGCATCTTGAAGCATGGCTCTCAATTGATGCTGAAGAGGACTGGTGCTAGAACACATGCTTGCTTTACTCCATTAGTTATTGGGATCATTTGTCCGAAGACTCAGGATGATCCTGAACACTCGCCATCATACTGTCATGGAACTGACGCACCAATGAGATGAATATTTATCTGGGCATCCAAACTTGGCCATGATTTTCCAAAGGCCCTCATGGCTGACCAAATCGAACGCCTTGGTTAAGTCAGGTAGACGTCTGAATTGTGTTCCCAATACTGCTCTTGAAGCTGGACTGACCATCAACTTATTTTGTCTAAACTACATCGTACCAAACTCTTCCCAACCTCCTCAAGGCAAGAAAACTACATCTATGTCTCAGGATTACCCTAACGCGGCCCAGACGCAATGCTGTTGCAACGAAAACGTGGGGTTTACCGGTCGGAAAATGTTTCTCGTTGAATCTCGGCCGTTCAACAACTATTTTTTTGTCGCCAAATTGACTCTCATTGCCACCTCATTGCATCTGGGCCGTCTTACTGGAAAATGACGCGATGTTCCTCGTTGCATCTGGGCCGTCTTTACGGAAAATGACGCGATGTTCCTCGTTGCATCTGGGCCGTCTTCCCGGAAAATGACACGATGTTCCTCGTTGCACCTGGGACGTCATTTCCGGGAAAATGATGCAATGCTTTTCACTGCATTTCGGACGGTTTTGCCCGCAGAAGGCGCAATGCTTTTCATCAGGCGGGTGACACTGTGTACAAATGCCCATAGACAATTTCGATATCGGTGGTGATAGCGCCACCATTTTCGATAAGCTATTTTTAATTATGCATAAACGCATTCATGACGTAAACCGGAGCATGACGTAGCGTAATAGCGCCACGCACGACTATGACGTAGCGTAATAGCGCCACGCACGACTATGACGTAGCGTAATAGCGCCACGCACGACTGGCGAACTATAAGCTACAGATTTCATGCAGATCAGTGTGCAGCACGCATCCATTATTTATTTATTTATTTATTTATTTATTTATTTATTATTTATTTAGGATCCCTGTTCTCATTGCATTCGCACGCGATGTTCCTCGTTGCATCTGGGACGTCTTTCCGGAAAATGGCGCGATGTTCCTCGTTGCATCTGGGCCGTCTTCCGGGAAAATGACGCGATGTTCCTCGTTGCATCTGGGCCGTCTTCCGGGAAAATTACGCGATGTTCCAAGCTGGTAAACCGGTTCAATTACCAGCAGTCGCTTTCAGTCCGGGATAAATATCATCGGGTCGGACTGGGTAGGGGCAAGAAAATGTTTAATCGTACGGGTTGGTCAGGATCTGAACGGCAATTATCAGCAATTTTGATCTTTTCGTGATTTCTTTGGTAAGACATCAGAAGATAAAAAAGGTTTGACACTGCTGCTAATTGCTGGAAAGACATTAGGATAGCTACAGGAATGAGGGTCGGCTCACTGTCGCTGAATTCCGCTGAATTTATAATCAATCTCCTTAAAACGTGCATTTTCAAAAGGTGCAAAATTGCACATTGTAAGAAGAGGACATTTTTTCCGATCATCATGGCTCGAAAAAGTGGGGAATTTGGGAAGCTCCTTCCCAGGAAAGTTGGCCATTTGGAGGAAAACTTGGCCATTTGGAGGGAAATTTACATAAAAGATCTTCCTGGGAAATCTACATTTTTTTCAAGCCCTGCCGATCATTCACAAGTACATTAAACTCTAGTTAAAACTATTTGAATCAAAATAATTCTGTTAAAAAATCGAACGGCTACACCGTATCTTGTCAGACCTCACTTCTAACATTGCCGTAAATATGCACTAAGTGTTTGCACTGCTTTCATGTGGTCAGAAATTACTGATTGAAGAAATTATGCTTGGAAAAATGGAAAAATCTGTGCATAACATGTCATTTTCCGCGATTGCAGATTCTCTAGTTATTTCCTGTGTGCAAATTCCTTTGAAAAATTTGTATAGCAGTTTTTGACAATTTTATCACAAATGGGATGCTTTATATATTTGGCATTGTAAAAAATGCTATACAAGCCAAAATTTGTGTAGCAGTTACTTCAAAATGGGTAGCATTTTGCTACGCTAAACAGGGGAATTTGCACACTGGTTATTTCTGTTCTAAAATGGCACAAAACACAATCAAATTGAGCAATTGGATCATATAAACATATAGAAAGCACGTAAAAAACATACATTTTAACAGTGGCAGCCATTTTGAATTTGGCGGCCATATTGGAAGGAAATTAATTTGGCCCCTAGACCAGATTTATTTAGCATATCAAGAGCTACATCTGTGCCAAATTTGGTACTTTTCACCCAAAATGCACCATAGGTTTGATATCTTGGACCATTCTGCAAGACTACTAAGGAAAACCATCTTACAGCTCGTTATTTTGCTCATTTGTCTAATTAACCCTAACACGTCACCGGGACTTCGCCCTAAAACAGCCGAGAGTCAGAAGCCTAGGCAACGCATAAGTGTCTCCTGACGTCGCAGGTGCAATGAGAATCAATTTCATGCAATCATTGCTTTCCATTGCAGCCTGCCTTGGAGCCATTTTACCCGCAGTGGGAAAACGGCGTAAAAAGCTTTTTAGTCTCACGTGCGGGGAAAACGTCACAGGTGCAATTGAAAGCAATTGGTTTTCAATGTCTTCTGCTGGAAAAAGTGGCCCAAAGCCGGGTTTGCAAATTTGACTTTGACACATCTGCTAAATTCAGAGGGCCCAACGTACAGTGAACATCGGCAAAAAACCCAGCAGGACTTCGGGAAGGTAGTGCATGCATCAGGTGGGATACAAGATGTCGACCGGAACTTCCGTGTTATGGTGCGTGGACGTCTCAAGGCAATGGAAACTTAAGCAATTGGTTTTTGGTGATATCCTCAGGGGAAGCAGCCGAAAGGCAATCAGAAGCAATGGGTGTCCTGACGGGAAAGCAGCCAAGATGCAATAGAAATCATTGCCGGTAAAATAAATAGTTCTTGACATCCGAAGTGCAATTACAATCAATAGGAGCAACTTGATTGCTTTTCAATGACTCTTGGACAGGTAAGGGTTAATTAATGCAAGTC